>JAEOAE010002923.1:0-41164 GCA_036365155.1 Meriones psammophilus | reverse complement strand
CTCCCAAGGATCAACAAACCGATGTTTGGCTGCAAACAGCAAGAGGCTTGTTTTTTGATATGGGGTACCCCACAAAGTTCCGGGAAAGATTTGGGCGCCCCGGGAGTGGAAAGGGGGGTTTTTATGGGGTCTCGGAGCAAAAGCGCAGGCAAGGTATGAGAAGCATAGTTACAGGAGCTGATTGGTACATTTAAATGAGACCATGGTAACTTGAGTCAGAGTTTGGCAAGGACACTAAGGATATCAGGAACTGGGTGGTCGGAAAGGTCAGCGATGGCTCTCAATCTGGGACTGCCACCTGTTGTTTGTCTTAGGCTCCTATCTCAGCAGGAACAGTCTCTACTATTTGTCTTAGGGGCCCCTATCTCAGCTGGAACAGTCTCTTACAAACTTCTACATGCGTGGTCAGCACAAATTGATTTTTGGCTCAACTAAGCAGAGACTGACCGCAGATATCCCCAGCAGCTGGGTCTCTTCAGCTAGTTCCTCCTAGCCCACACAGAGCTTTCTCAAAACAGTGGTATCCTTCAGAGTTTCTAAAAACAGTGCTGTACAAAAATGACATTAACTATTAGCTGCTTCTAAATTTTGGTGAGAGGGGGCCTTTCAACTACTTTGTAAACTAAATCACATGTGTCGCCGGTCAATTAGGAATACAGGAAAACTGGAAAAGCTTATATATCGTAAATGTATGGTAAAGAAACTAGTTTTTCATTGAAAGAACAGAAAAATAAAGCACAATCCTTTGTAAACTAATTCATACCCGCTTCGCCTTCAATTATTATTATACCAGGAAAACTGAAAAGTGATATAACCCAACCCTAACCCTGGCATCTAACCCTAACCCTAACCTCTAATCCTAACCCTAACCTCAACCCTAACCCTAACCCCACCCTAACTCTAAGCCTAACCTCTCAATCTCTAACCCTAACTTGTTCCAACAAGTTTCCAGCTTAAAGAACATAAATCCAAAGCACTACTTGTACATCAAATCACATGTGTGCCAATCACCAATTAGGAATGTTAGGAAAACTGAAAAGTGATATAATGCACTGTACAGTATGAAAGAAACACAAAACAAAACACTACTTTTTTTTTAACTTGATATTTTGTTTTATTTATGCAGATAGGTCCTGAACAATCATCTGATGGAAGCAACTTAAATAGCCTCTGATCCCCAGCCTTGTGAGCCAAATGTGGATCCTCAGTTGTTTGTGACAGAGAGCACTCACTATCGGGAAGGTGAAGCCGGAAACCAGCCCATCTTTCAGGAGTGGCATTACGCAGCTCTTACAGTCCCCCCTTTGTTTGGACGACTGGGGCAAGAGTAGAGGTCTGATCTCTGATATTAGAAATAAAATTGGGACTTTGTACTGATGTTCATTTAGGTGTCATCCACCTAAAGAGCATCAGACCCGCCTGATACCTTTTTTCTCAGAGGCGGACCTGGGGCATCAACCCGGCATGCAATCAGACATGTTCTTCTGGGTCCAACATTTGCTGACCCTGAGGCAGTGCTTAGCCTGGCATCCTGAGCGTAATAACATTTTGGCTTTTATGGTAGCCAACCATGCTTGGGGAGACTGTCCTGCTTCAATGGCTGTAAAGGCCTGAATGGTCATGGCTGCATTACGCTGTTGTGAGACTCTAATCTTGCATATATACCAGGCAAACCAAGGTGACTAACACCAGAAGGCCTGCTAACGCCCCATGCCCGCCCCATCCTTCAGATGATTCATGGCTGCAGCAATCCATGATGATAATCCTGTGGCTAGTCCCATGCCCACTCTGGTAGAATTTACCATGACAATGGCCACTCTCAGCTGGTCCATCATAGTATCAAATTCTCCAGTCCAATTACCTAAAATATAGCTTGACAATTGTTTAGACAGAATTGCAGCACAGGAAAATTTCAGAGTTGTATGCTAGTGACACAAAGTCCAGCATACTTTCATTGACAGCCAAGGAGAGCGATTTGCCATAGGGTATCAATTTGCTCCTGCACGAGGTCAAACCTCTGATTGAACACCATCAAACCTCCTTTTAGTGGAGACAGAATGGTTTTTGTACATCTAAGGCATGAGCTACATTGGCTAAAGCATTATTCAGGGTCTGAGCAGTTGCCCAGTATGACTCATGGCTAATGCCGCTGGGTGGTAGCTCCAACAGCCGCCAATGAGATGGCAGTAACAATGGCAGCTGTAATTCCAAGATCCCTGTCTGTCTGAAGAGAGTCATAGCGTGAGGGCATCAATGGGCACAGGCACCCAGCGAATGAGTATGTGAGTAACCAGCATAGTAAATTTACTAGCATTAAAGCATTGGGCAAAAAGGCATCATTACTACAATTACTTGGCTCTATCTGGCTAATAATGAATAAAATGGGGGATGTAAACAAACAGGTGTGGGCTTATAGAAATATTATGAGAAATCTTAACCCCTCGATGGAACATCCTGCATCAGTTCTAGAACTAGCAGTGGTGGTGTCCGAGGTCTGAGGAGGTTCAGGAGACCATTGGTCTCAGGGGCGAGACGGCCCATGTAAATTGACTAACTCCATGTTTTCCACCACTTTGAAAGTCATTTAAGGTTCTTAAATTATTATTTTTTCCAAGAAAAAATTCTTTTATCAATTACACTTTATTCACTCTGCATCCCCCCATGCCCCTCCTCCCCTCCCAATCCTACCCTCCTCCTCCCTCTGCATGCATGCCACCCCAAGTCCACTGATAGGGGAGGTTCTCCTCTCCTTTCTGATCTTAGTCCATCAGTTCACATCAAAAGTGGCTGCATTGTCCTCTACTATGGCTGGTAAGGTTGCTCCCCTCAGGAGGAGGTGACTAAAGAGCAGGCCAGTTTCATGTCAGAGGCAGCCCTCTTCATTACTATGTAACCCAATTGACTCTGAACTGCCCTGGGCTACATCTGTACAGGGGTTCTGGGTTATCTCTATGAATAGTCCTTGGTTGAGTATGAGTCTCTGGGAAGTTCCTGTGTTCAAATTTTTGTTCTGTTGCTCTCCTTGTGGAGTCCCTGTCCTCTCCAGCTCTTACTCTTTCCTGTTCTTACATAAAATTCCATTCACTCTGCCCAACAGTTGCCCATCAGGCTTAGCTTCTGCTTTGATAGTCTGTAGGGCAGAGGCTTTCAGAGACCCTCTGTAGGTTCCTGGGTTGTTTCCTGTTTTCTTTCTTCTGATGTCCATCCTTGCCTTTCCGGATGGGGATTAGACATTTTAGTTAGGTCCTCTCTGCTTAGTTTCTTTTAGATGCACAGGTTTTAGTGGGTTTGTCCTATGTTGTATGTCTATATGAGTGAGTATATACCATGTGTGTCTTTTTGCTTCTGGGACAACTCACTCAGGATGATCCTTTCCAGATCCCACCATTTACCTGCAAATTTCATGATTTCCTTATTTTTCATTGCTGAGTAATATTCCATTGTGTAGATGTACCACATTTTCTGCATCCATTCTTCAGTTGAGGGGCATCTGGGCTGTTTCCAGCTTCTGGCTATTACAAATAAAGCTGCTACGAACATGGTTGAGCAAATTTTTTGTGTGCTTGAAACCTCTTGGATATATGCCTAGAGTGGTATGGCTGGATCTTGGGAAGCACTATTCCTAGTTGTCTGAGAAAACGCCAGATTGATTTCCAGAGTGGTTGTACCAGTTTACATTCCTACCAGCAGTGGAGAAGGGTTCCTTTTTCTCCACAACCTCTCCAGCATGTGTTGTCACTTGAGTTTTTGATCTTGGCCATTCTCATGGGTGTAAGGTGAAATCTCAGGTTGTTTTGATTTGCATTTCCTAATGGCTAGTGAGGTTGAGCATTTTTAAGTGCTTCTCTGCCATTTGCTATTCCTCTCTACAGAGAATTCTGTTTTAGCTCTGTTCCCATTTTTTAAGTGGATTACTTGGTTTGCTGCTTTTCAGCTTCTTTTGTTCTTTATATATACTTGATATGAGTCCTCTGTCAGATAAAGGGTTGGTGAAGACTCTTTTCCCAATCTGTGGAGGTTGCTTTGTTTTGATGACGGTGTCCTTTGCTTTGCAGAAGCTTTTCAGTTTCATGAGGTCCCATTTATTGATTGTTGCTCTAGAGCCTGTGCTGTTGGAGTTCTGTTCAGGAAGTTTTCCCTGTACCAATGAGTTCTAGGGTATTCCCACTTTTTTTTCAAGCCGAAATGTGTCTGGTTTTATGTTGAGGTCTTTGATCCACTTGGACTTCAGTTTTGCAGGGTGATAAGTATGGATCTATTTTCATTTTTCTACATGTAGACATCCAGTTGGGACCAGCACCATTTGTTGAAGATGCTATCTTTTTCCATTGTATGATTTTGGCATCTTTGTCAAAAATCAGGTGTCCATAAGTGTGTGGGTTTATTTCTGGTCCCTGTTTGTCCTTCCATTGATCCACCATTCTGTTTCTATGCCAGTACCATGCAGTTTTTAAAACTGTTGCTCTATAGTACAACTTAAGATCAGGATGGAGATACCTCCAGAAGATCTTTTATTGTAGAGGATTGTTTTAGCAATTCTGGTTTTTTGTTATTCCATATGAAGTTGAGAATTTTTCTTTCCAAGTCTGTAAAGAATTGTGTTGGTAATTTGATGGGCATTGCATTGAATCTGTAGATTGCTTTTGGTAAGATGGCCATTTTACTATGTTAATCCTACCAAGCCATGAGCATGGGAGATCTTTCCATCTTCTCATATCTTCTTCTAGTTCTTTCTTTCAGAGATTTGAAATTTTTTCATACAAGTCTTGACTTGCTTGGTTAGGGTTACTCCCAGGTACCTTATGTCATTTGTGGCTATTGTAAGGGGTGTTGTTTCCCTAATTTCTTTCTCAGCCCTTTTGTCTTTGTATACAGGAGGGCTACTGATTTTTTTGAGTTAATTTTTGTATCCGCCACTTTGCTGAAGGTGTTTATCAGCTGTAGGAGTTCCCTGGCAGAGTTTTTGGGGTCACTCACGTATACTATCATATCATCTGCAAATAGTGATAATTTGACTTCTTCCTTTCCAATTTGTATCCCCTTGATCTCCTTCAACTGTCTTATTGCTCTAGCAAGGACTTCCAGAACTATGTTGAAGAGATATGGAGAGAGTGGGCAGCCTTGTCTTGTCCCCTGATTTCAGTGGGATTGCTTTAAGTTTCTCTCCGCTCAGTTTGATGTTGGCTATAGGTTTGCTGTATATCACCTTTACTATGTTTAGATATGTGCCTTGTATCCTGATCTCTCCAATACTTTAAACATGAATGGATGTTGGATTTTGTCAAAGGCTTTTTCAGCATCTAGGAGATTATCATGTGTTTTTTTTTCTTTTCAATTTGTTAATATGGTGGATCACATTGATGGATTTCAGATATTGAACCATCCCTGCATACCTGGGATGAAGCCTACTTGGTCATGGTGGATGATATCTTTGATGTGTTCTGTATTCGGTTTGTGAGTATTTTGTTGAGTATTTTTGCATCAATGTTCATAAAGGAGATTGGCCTGAAATTTCTTTTCTTTGTTGAGTCTTTGTGAGATTTAGGTACCAAGGTGACTGTGGCTTCATAGAATGAGTTTGGTAATGCTCCTTCTGTTTCTATTTTGGGAATAGTTTAAGAGAGTTGGTGTTAGCTCTTCTTTGAATGTTTGGTAGAATTTCTGCGCTGAAACCATCAAGTCCTGGGCTTTTTTGGATGGGAGACTTTGATGACTGCTTCTATTTCCTTGGGGGATATAGGACTATTTAATTGATTTACCTGGTCCTGATTTAGCTTTGGTAAGTGGAATCGATCAAGAAAATTGTCCATTTCATTTAAATTTTCAAATTTTGTTCCATATAGACTTTTGAAGTAAGTCCTAATGATTGCTTAGATTTCAGTGTCTGTAGTTATGTCCCCTTTTCATTTCTGATTTTGTTGATTTGGATGGTGTCTCACTGCCTTTTAGTTAGCTTGGCTAAGGGTTTGTCTATCTTGTTGATTTTCAAAGAACCAGCTCTTGGTTTCATTGATTCTTTGAATTGTTTTATTTGTTTCTAATTGATTGATTTCAGCCCTGAGTTTGATTTTTTTCCAGCCATCTGCCCTTCTGGTGTGTCTGCTTCTTCTTTTCTAGGGTTTTTAAGTGAGCCATTGTTGCTTGAATGCGCTGTCTCAAATTTCTTCTTGAAGGCACTTAGTGCTATGAACTTTCCTCTTAGCACTGCTTTCATTGTGTCCCACAAGTTTGGGTATGTTGTGTCTTCATTTTCATTGAGTTCTAGGAAGATTTTAATTTCTTTCTTTTATTTCTTCCCTGACCCAGCTGTCTTTAGTAGCAAGTGTTCAGTTTCCATGTATGTGTAGGCTTTTTGCTATTTCTGTTGTTACTGAGGTCCAGCTTTATTCCATGGTGATCCGACAGGATACAAGGGATTATTTCAATCTTCCTGTATTTGTTGAGGCTTGCTTTGTGACCAACTATGTGGTCTATTTTGGAGAAGGTTCCATGAGGTGCTGAGAAGAAGGTAAATTTTTTGTGTTTGGGTGTAGGGTTCTGTAAATGTCTGTTAGGTCCATTTGATTCATTACCTCTGTTAGAGATATTGTTTCTTTGTTTAATTTCTGTTTTGTTGACCTGTCCTTTGTTGAGAGTGGGGTGTTGAAATCTCCTACTATTAGTGTGTGGGGAGCTATATGTGGTTTAAGTTTTATCAATGTTTTTTCACAAATGTGGGTGCCCTTTGTATTTGGGGCATAGATGTTCAGGATTGTGATGTCTTCTTGGTGGAATTTTCCTTGATGAGTATGAAGTGTCCTTCCCATCTCTTTGATTAATTTTGGTCGAAAGACTATTTTATCAGATATTAGAATTGCTACCCTGCTTGCTTCTTGGGTCCATTTGCTTGAAAAGCCGTCTTCCATCCCTTTACCTCAGGTAATGTCTATCTTTGTGTCTTAGGTGTGTTTTTGTATACAACAGATTGCTGGGTTTTGTTTACGATCCACTCTGTTAGTCTGTGTCTTTTTATTGGAGAATTCAGTCCATTGATATTGAGAGAGAGTAATGACCAGTGGCTGTTAAATCCTTTGACTTTGATGTTGGCTGTGGTCATACAGTTGTGTGCTTGGTTGCTTTTTGTTTTACTGAAGTGAGGTTATTTATTTCCTGTGTTTTCTAGAATGTAGCTAGCTTTCTTGGGTTGTGAGTACTGCTGTGGTGTCTCGGAGCACTCAGCTCTGTCTGTTTGCAATCTGCAGTCTGCTAGACTTTCCTAGGTGACCCAGCAGCACTGTTTCCTCTTCTCTGTGGGGTCCTTCCGACAGGGGTTCCCAGTCCCTGTTGTACTGGGACGCACAGCTTGTCTGTACCACTGAGCTGAGCGCAAAGCTCTCTGTGCGTGGCAGGAGCTCTGCTGTGATGGCAGCAGAGAATTTTCGGGGAGAGACTGGGTGACCTGCAATCAGACCCGCAACCCTGCTTCCCTATGTGGTCCCCCACGACTGGGACTCCCAGTCTCAGGTACCCTTGTGCCCACGGATCAGCCTGGGAAATTTCTCTGTGGGGTCTTCTCTGGACAGGGGTTCTCAGTCCCTGTTGTACTGGGGCGCATAGGTTGTCTGTACCGCTGATCTGAGCGCAAGCTCTTCGCGCGCTGCAGGAGCTCGGCTGTGATGGTGGCAGAGAATTTCCGGGAGAGACTGGGTAAACTATGATCAGACCCGCAACCCTGTTTCCCGGTCCCCCCAGACTGGGACTCCCAGTCTCAGGTACCCTTGTGCCCACAGATCAGCCTGGGGAAGTGGCTGGGACCCGCCACTTGCGGCTCCAGCCCGAGACCCAAAGCCCGCACCAGGGATTTCTTCCGGGTTCTAGCTGTGCAGCTGAGAGAGTGGACCTCACCAATTGCCACGCCGGGGGAGCCTCCTCAACTGGGAAACACGATCGATGTAGTTTCAGGGCCCTGAGTTCAGTCTCCTGGTCGCTGCCTGGATAGTGCTGTCTTGCTGCTCAGAAGTGTTGTTTTCCGGCGCCACCAACTTGGCTCCAAAGCACTACTTTTAAACGGAATCACATGTGTCGCCGCTCAATTAGGAATACAGGAAAACTGAAAAGTGCTACCTTACACTGTACGGCATAGAAACAAGTTTCCATCGAAGAACAGAAATGCAAAGCACAACTTTGTAAACTAATTCACAAACATGTCACCTGCTCAATTATTATAACAGGAAAACTGAAAAGGGATTTAACCCTAACCCTAACCCTAACCCTAACCCAAACCTCCAACCCTAACCCCAACCCTAACCCTAACCCTAACCCTAACCTACCCTAAACCTAACCCTAACCCTAACCCTAAACCTAACCCTAACATTAACCCTAACTTGTTCCTAACAGGAACAAGTTTCCAACAAAAGAACATAAACGCAAAGCACTACTTTGTAAACTAAATCACATGTGTGCCACCCGATCAATTAGGAATAGAGGAAAACTGAAAAGTGATATAACGCACTGTACTGCACAGGAACAAGTTTCAACCAAAGAACAGAAAAGCAAAGCACTACTTTTAAACGGAATCACATGTGTTTCGCTTCGCTGAATTAGGAATACAGGAAAACTGAACAGTGTTATCTCAAGACTGTATGGCACAGAAACAAGTTTCCATCGAAAGAAGAGAAACACAAAGCACAACTTTGTAAACTAATTCACATACGTGTCGCCCGTTCAATTATTATAACAAGAAAACTGAAAAGTTATATAAAAAAAGAACAGAAAAGCAAAGCATTACTTTTAAAAGGAATCACATGTGTATTGCTCGCTCAATTAGGAATACAGGAAAACTGAAAAGTGATATATCGAACTGTACAGAAGAACAAGAAAGAAAACGCAAAGTACAACTTTGTAAAATAATTCACATTCATGTCGCCCGATCAATTATTATGACAGGCAAACTGAAAAGTGATATATGACACTGTACAGCACAGAAAAAAGTTTCTAACAGAAGAAAAGAAATGCAAAGCACTACTTTGTAAACTAAACCACATGTGTGTTGTTCGCTCAATTAGGAATACAGGAAAACTGAAAAGCAATATATCAAAATGTACGGCACAGAAACAAGTTTTCATCAAAACAGAAACACAAAGCACAACTTTGTAAACTAATTCACATTCATGTCGCCTGTTCAATTATTATAACAGGAAAACTGAAAAGTGATATAACCCTAACCTTAACCCTAACCCCTAACCCTAAGCCTAAACCTAACACTAAACCTAACCCTAACCCCTAACTGTAAACCTAACCCTAACTCTAACCTTACCCTAACATTAACCCTAACCCTAACCCTACCCTAACTCTAAGCCAAAGCCTAAGCCTAAGCTTCAACAATAACCCTAACCCTAATCATAACTCTAACTTGTTCCTAACAGGAACAAGTTTCCAGCTTAAAGAACATAAACACAAAGCACTACTTGTAAACAAAATCACATGTGTGCCACTCACTCAATTAGGAAAACAGGAAAACTGAAAAGTGATATAACCCAGTGTACAGCACAGGAACAAGTTTTGAACGAAAGAACAGAAAAAACAAAGCAATACTTTTAAACGGAATCACATGTGTATCGCTTTGCTCAATTAGGTATACAGGAAAACTGAAAACTGTTATCTCGCACTGTATGGCACAGAAACAAGTTTCCATCGAATGAAGAGAAACGCAGCACAACTTTGTAAACTAATTCACATACATGTCGCCTGCTCAATTTTAAAACAGGAAAACTGGAAAGTGATACATCACACTGTCCAGCACAGGAACATGTTTCAGGAAAGAACAGAAAACAAAGCAATACTTTTAAACGGAATCACACTGTACGGTATTCAGAAACAAGTTTAACCAACAGAAGAACAGAAACGAAAGCACTACTTTGTAAACTAAATCATATGTGTGTCCCTTGCTCAATTATTATAACAGGAAAACTGAAAAGTTTTAATCTCAAAATGTATGGCAAAGAAACAAGTATTCAACAGAAGAACAGAAACGGCAAACTACTTTGTAAACTAAATCTTTGTCCCTTTGCTCAATTAGGAGTAAGGAAAACTGAAATCAAATATCAAAATGTATGGCAAAGAAAAATTATTATAAACAGAAAGGCAAAGCAAACTTTGTAAACTAAATCAACCCGCTAACCCATTAATAACAGGAAAACTGAAAAGTGATATAACCCTAACCCTAACCCCTAACCCTAATCCTAACCCTAACCCTAACCCTAACCCTAACGCTCCTAACCCTAACCCTAACCCTAACTTGTTCCTAACAGGAACAAGTTTGCAAAGAAAGAACATAAACGAAAAGCACTACTTTGTAAACTAAATCACATGTGTGCCACTCGCTCAATTAGGAATACAGGAAAACTCAAAAGTGATATCTCCCACTGTAGTGCACAGAAACAAGTTTCCAAGAAAAGAACAGAAAGCCAAAGCACAACTTTGGAAACTAAATCACATGTGTGTCGCCCTTTCAATTACGAATACAGGAAAACTGAAAAGTGATATCTTGCACTGTACCTCACAGAAACAAGTTTCCAACGAAAGAACAGAAATGTAAAGCACAACTTTGTAAACTAATTACCATGTGTGTTGCCTGCACAATTAGGAATACAGGAAAACTGAAAAGTGATATATCCCACTGTAGTGCACAGAAACAAGTTTCCAACAAAAGAACAGAATGGCAAAGCACTACTTTGGAAACTTAATCACATGGTTGTCACATGTTCAATTAGGAATACAGGAAAACTGAAAAGTGATATCTTGCACTGTACCTCACAGAAACAAGTTTCCAACGAAAGAACAGAAATGTAAAGCATAACATTGTAAACTAATTACCATGTGTGTTGCCTGCACAATTAGGAATACAGGAAAACTGAAAAGTGATATATCCCACTGTAGTGCACAGAAACAAGTTTCCAACAAAAGAACAGAATGGCAAAGCACAACTTTGGAAACTTAATCACATGTGTGTCACATGTTCAATTAGGAATACAGGAAAACTGAAAAGTGATATCTTGCACTGTACCTCACAGAAACAAGTTTCCAACGAAAGAAAATAAATGTAAAGCACAACTTTTCAAGCTAAGTAACATGTGTGTCGCCTGCACAATTAGGAATACAGGAAAACTGAAATGTGATATTTCCCACTTTAGAGCACAGAAAGAAATTTCCAATGAAAGAACAGAAATCCAAAGCACAACTTTTGAAACTAAATCACATGTGTGTCGCCCGTTCAATTAGAAATACAGGAAAAATGAAAAGTGTTATCTTCTCTTTTAGCACAGAAAGAAGTTTCCAATGAAAGAACAGAAATGCAAAGCACAAATTTGGAAACTAAATAACATGTGTGTCGCCTGTTCAATTAGGAATACAGGAAAACTGAAAAGTGATATCTCCCACTGTAGTGCACAGAAACAAGTTTCCAACAAAAGAACAGAAAGGCAAAACACAACTTTGTTAACTACATAACATTTGTGTTGCCCCCTCAATTAGGCAAACAGGAAATCTGAAGAGTGATATCTCCCACTTTACAGCACAAAAAGCAATTTCCAATGAAAGAACAGAAAGGCAAAGCACAACTTTCAAACTAAATCACATGTGTATCGCCTGCTCAATTAGGAATAAAGGATATCTCAAAAGTGATATCTCACAATGTACCTCACAGAAACAAGATTCCAACGAAAGAACAGAAAGGCAAAGCACAACTTTGGAAACTAAATCACATGTGTGTTGCCCGCTCAATTAGGAATACAGGAAAATGAAAAGTGATATCTCGACTGTACCTAAAAGAAACAAGTTTGCAACGAAAGAACAGAAATGTAAAGCAGAACTTTTAAAGTAAGTAACATGTGTGTCGCCTGCACAATTAGGGAATACAGGAAAACTGAAAAGTGAAATCTCCCATTTTAGAGCACAGAAAGAAGTTTCCAATGAAAGAACAGAAACGCAAAAGCACATCTTTGGAAACTAAATCACATGTGTGTCACCTGCTCAATTAGGAATACAGGAAAACTGAAAAGTGATATCACCCACTGTAGTGCACAGACAAGTTTCCAACGAAAAAACAGAAATGTAACGCACAACTTTGTAAACTAAGTAACATGTGTGTCGCCTGCATAATTAGGAATGCAGGAAAACTGAAAAGTGATATCTTCCATTTTAGAGCACAGAAAGAAGTTTCCCATGAAAGAACAGAAACGAAAAGCACAACTATGGAAACTAAATCACAGGTGTGTCGCCCATTCAATTAGGAATACAGGAAACTGAAAAGTGGTATCTCCCACTGTAGTGCACAGAAACAAGTTTCCAACAAAAGAATAGAAAGGCAAAGCACAAATTTGGAAACTAAATCACATGTGTGTCGCATGTTCAGTTAGGAATACAGGAAAACTGAAAAGTGATATCTCGCACTGTACCTCACAGAAACAAGTTTTCAACGAAAGAACAGAAATGTAAAGCACAACTTTTTTTTTTTTCCATAATTTTATTTTTCTCATTAGTTACATTTTGTTAATTCTGTATCCCAGCTGTATCCCTCATTCCCTCCCCAATCCCACTCTCCCTCCCTCATCTCCTCCCTGTCCCTTTCCAAGTCCACTAATAGGGGAGGACCTCCTCCCCTTTCATATGACTCGCTTTTTTTGTCAGGTATTTTCCGGACTGGCTGCAAAGTCCTCCTCTGTGGCCTAACAGTACTGCTCCTCCCTTGGGAGGTTGGGAGGTCAAAGAGCCAGTCATTTAGTTCATGTTAACATGTGTGAATCTTGCACAATTAGGAATACGGGAAAACTGAAAAGTGTTATAACTCACTGTACAGCACAAGAACAAGTTTTGAACGAAAGAACAGAAAAGCAAAGCACTACTTTTAAACAGAATCACATGTGTGTCACTCGCTCAATTAGGAATACAGGAAAACTGAAAAGTGTTATCTCGCACTGTATGGCACAGAAACACGTTTCCATAGAAAGAAGAGAAATGCAAAGCACAACTTTGTAAATTAATTCACATTCGTGTCGCCTGTTCAATTATTATAACAGGAAAAATGAAAAGTGATATAACCATAACCCTAACCCTGAGCCCCTAACACTAACCCTAACCGTAACCCCAACCCTAATCCCTAACCCTAGCCCTAACCGTAAACCTATCCCTAAACATAACCGTAACTTTTTTCCTAACAGGAACAAGTTTCCAACAAAAGAACAGAAACACAAAGCACTGATTTGTAAACTAAATCACATGTGTGCCCCTCGCTCAATTAGGAATACAGGAAAACTGAAAAGTGATATAAGGCACTGTATGCACAGGAACAAGTTTCAAATGAAAGAACAGAAAAGAAAAGCCCTACTTTTAAACGGAATCACATGTGTGTCGCTCGCTCAATTAGGAATACAGGAAAACTGAAAAGTGTTATCTCGCACTGTACGGCACAGAAACAAGTTTCCATCAAAAGAAGAGAAATGCAAAGCACAACTTTGTAAACTAATTCACATACGTGTCGCCAGTTCAATTTTTATAACAGGAAAACTGAAAAGTGATACATCACATTGTACAGCACAGGAACAAGTTTCCATCAAAGAACAGAAATGCAAAGCACAACCTTGTAAACTAATTCACATACGTGCTGCACTCGATCAATTATTATAACAGGAAAACGGAAAAGTGATATATCGCATTGTACAGCACAGAAACAAGTTTCCAACAGAAGAACAGAAACGCAAAGCACTACTTTTAAACGGAATCACATGTGTTTCGCTCGTTCAATTAGGAATACAGGAAAACTGAAATGTTTTATCTCACAATGTACCGCACAGAAAGAAGTTTCCATCGAAAGAACAGAAACGCAATGTACAACTTTGTAAACTAATTCACATACGTGTCGCCTGTTCAATTATTATAACTTGAAAAGTGAAAAGTGATATAACCATAACCATAACCCTAAACCTAACCCTAACCCCCTAACACAAACCCTAACCCTAACCCTAACCCCTAACCCTATCCCTTACCCTACCCTAACCCTAACCCTAACCGTATCCCTAACACTAACTTGTTCCTAATAGGAACAAGTTTCCAACTAAAGAACAAAAAAGCAAAGCAATAGTTTGTAAACTAAATCACATGTGTGTCACTTGCTCAATTAGGAATACAGGAAAACTGGAAAGTGATATATCACACGGTACAACATAGGAATAAGTTTTGAACGAAAGAACAGAAAAGCAAAGCACTACTTTTAAACGGAATCACAGGTGTGTCGCTCGCTCAATTATGAATACAAGAAAACTGAAAAGTGTGTTTTCGCACTGTAAGACACAGAAACAAGTTTTCATCGAAAGAAAAGAAATGGAAAGTACAACTTTGTAATCTAATTCACATACATGCCACCCATTCAATTATTATAAGAGGAAAACTGAAAAGTGATATATCGCACTGTACAGTACAGGAACAAGTATCGAGCAAAAGATCAGAAACGCAAAGCACTACTTTGTAAATTAATTCACATGTGTGTCGCTCGCTGAATTAGGAATACAGGAAAACTGAAAAGTGATATATCGCACTCTACGGCATAGAAACAAGTTTCCATTGAAAGAACAGAAACGCAAAGCACAACTTTGTAATCTAATTCACATTCGTGTCGCCTGTTCAATTATTATAATAGGAAAACTGAAAAGTGATATAATCCTAACCCTAAACCTACACCCCTAACCCTAACCCCCTAACACGAACCCTAACCCTAACCCTAACCCTAACCCTAACTTGTTCCTAACAGGAACATGTTTCCAAGGAAAGAACATAAACGCAAAGCACTACTTTGTAAACTAAATCACATGTGTGCCACTCACTCAATTAGGAATACGGGAAAACTGAAAAGTGATATAACGCATTGTACAGCACAGGAACAAGTTTTGAACGAAAGAACAGAAAAGCAAAGCACTACTTTTAAACGGAATCACATGTGTGTCGCTCGCACAATTATGAATACAAGAAAACTGAAATGTGTGATTTCACACTGTAAGACACAGAAACAAGTTTCCATCGAAAGAACAAAAATGGAAAGTACAACTTTGTAATCTAATTCACATACATGCCACCCATTCAATTATTATAAGAGGAAAACTGAAAAGTGATATATCGCACTGTACAGTACAGGAACAAGTATAGAGCAAAAGCTCAGAAACCCAAAGCACTACTTTGTAAATTAATTCACATGTGTGTCGCTCGCTGAATTAGTAATACAGGAAAACGGAAAAGTGATATATCGCACTGTACAGCACAGGAACAAGTTTCGAACACAAGAAGAGAAAAGCAAAGGACTACTTTTAAACGGAATCACATATGTGTCACTCACTCAATTAGGAATACAGGAAAACTGAAAAGTGTTATCTCGCACTGTACGGCACAGAAACAAGTTTCCACCGAAAGAACAGAAACGCAAAGCACAACTTTGTAATCTAATTCACATTCGTGTCGCCTGTTCAATTATTATAAAAGGAAAACTGAAAAGTGATATAACCCTAACCTTAGCCCTACACCCCTAAACCTAACCCTATCCTTAACCCTAGCCCCTAACCCTAACCCTAACCCTAACTTGTTCCTACAGGAACATGTTTCCAAGGAAAGAACATAAACGCAAAGCACTACTTTGTAAACTAAATCACATGTGTGCCACTCGCTCAATTAGGAATACGGGAAAACTGAAAAGTGATATAACCCAGTGTACAGCACAGGAACAAGTTTTGAACGAAAGAACAGAAAAGCAAAGCACTAATTTGTAAACGGAATCACATGTATGTCTCTTGCTCAATTAGGAATACAGGAAAACTGAAAACTGTTATCTCGCACTCTATGGCACAGAAACAATTTTCCATCGAAAGAAGAGAAACGCAAAGCACAACTTTGTGAACTAATTCACATACATGTCGCCCGTTCAATTTTTAAAACAGGAAAACTGAAAAGTGATACATCACACTGTTCAGCACAGGAACAAGTTTCCATCGAAAGAACAGAAACGCAAAGCACAACTTTGTAAACTAATTCACATACATGCTGCCCGATCAATTATTATAACAGGAAAACGGAAAAGTGATACATCGCATTGTACAGCACAGAAACAAGTTTCCAACAGAAGAAAAGAAACGCAAAGCACTACTTTTAAACGGAATCACATGTGTGTCGCTCACTCAATTAGGAATACAGGAAAACTGAAAAGTGATACATCACACTGTTCAGCACAGGAACAAGTTTCCATCGAAAGAACAGAAGCGCAAAGCACAACTTTGTAAACTAATTCACATACGTGCTGCCCGATCAATTATTATAACAGGAAAATGGAAAAGTGATACATCGCATTGTACAGCACAGAAACAAGTTTCCAACAGAAGAAAAGAAACGCAGAGCACTACTTTTAAACGGAATCACATGTGTGTCGCTCACTCAATTAGGAATACAGGAAAACTGAAAAGTCTTATCTCGCACTGTACCGCACAGGAAGAAGTTTCAATCAAAGAACAGAAACGCAAAGCACAACTTTGTAAACTAATTCACATATGTGTCGCCTGTTCTATTATTATTACAGGAAAAGTGAAAAGTGATATAACCCTAACCCTAACCATAAACCTAACCCTAACCCCATAACACAAACCCTAACGCTAACCCTAACCCCTAACCCTATCCCTTACCCTACCCTAACCTAACCCTAAACCTAACCATAACCCTAACCCTAACGCTAACTTGTTCCTAATAGGAACAAGTATCCAACGAAAGAACATAAATGCAAAGCAATACTTTGTAAACTAAATCACATGTGTGTCACTCGCTCAATTAGGAATACCAGAAAACTGAATAGTTGTATATCGTCTTGTACAGCACAGGAACAAGTTTCGAACACAAGAAGAGAAAAGCAAAGCAGTAATTTTAAACGGATTCACATATGTGTCGCTCGCTCAATTAGGAATACAGGAAAACTGAAAAGTGTTATTTCGCACTGTAAGGCACAGAAACAAGTTTCCATCGAAAGAACAGAAACACAAGCACAACTTTGTAAACTAATTCACATACGTGCCACCCATTCAATTATTATAAGAGGAAAACTGAAAAGTAATATATCGCACTGTACAGTATAGGAACAAGTATCGAGCAAAAGATCAGAAACGCAAAGCACTACTTTGTAAACTAATTCACATACGTGTTGCCCGTTCATTTATTATAACCGGAAAACTGAAAAGTGATATATCGAACTGTACAGCACAGGAACAAGTTTCCTTTGAAAGAACTGAAACGCAAAGAACTACTTTGTAAACTAATTCACATACGTGTCGCCCGTTCAATTATTATAACAGGAAAACTGAAAAGTGATACATCACACTGTAAAGCACAGAAACAAGTTTCCTGAAGAAGAAGAGCAATGCAAAGCACAACTTTGTATACTAATTCAAATACCTGTCACCCGTTCAATTATTATAACAGGAAAACTGAAAAGTGATATATCACACTGTACAGCACACAAACAATTTTCCATCGAAAGAACAGAAACGCAAAGCACAACTTTGTATACTAATTCACATTCGTGTCGCCTGTTCGATTATTATAACAGGAAAACTGAAAAGTGATATATCAAACTGTAGAGCACAGGAACAAGTTTAGATCGAAAGAACAGAA
Source organism: Meriones psammophilus (assembly GCA_036365155.1). Classification (NCBI taxonomy): domain Eukaryota; kingdom Metazoa; phylum Chordata; class Mammalia; order Rodentia; family Muridae; genus Meriones; species Meriones psammophilus. Next base: position 23,494 of record JAEOAE010002923.1, on the reverse strand, counting down.
ACACAAAGCAAAACTTTGTAAACTATTTCAAATACGTGTTGCCCGATCAATTATTATAACAGGAAAACTGAAAAGTGATATCTCGCACTCAACGGCACAGAAACAAGTTTCCATCGAAAGAACAAAAAAGCAAAGCACAACTTTGTAAACAAATTCAATTAGTGTCACCTGTTCAATTATTATAACAGGAAAACTGAAAAGTGATATTACCCTAACCTTAACCCTAAGCCCCTAACCCTAAACCTAACCCTAACCCTAACCCCTAACCCTAACCCTAACTCTAACACTACCCTAACCCTAACCCTAACCCTAACAGGAACAAGTTTCCAACGAAAGAACAAAAACGCACAGCAGTACTTTGTAAACTAAATCACATGTGTGTCGCTCGCTCAATTAGGAATACAGGAAAACTGAAAAGTGACATAACGCACTGTACAGCACAGGAACAAGTTTCGTATGAAAGAACAGAAAAGCAAAGCACTACTTTGTAAACTAATTCACATGTGTGTCGATCGCTCAATTAGGAATACAGGAAAACTGAAAAGCGATATATCGAAATGTATGACAAAGAAAAAATTTTTCATCTAAAGAACAGAAATGCAAAGCACAACTTTGTAAACTAATTTACATTCGTGTAGCCTATTCAATTATTATAACAGGAAACCTGAAAAGTGATATATCACTAACCCTAAACATAAGCTCCTAAACCTAAACCTAACCCTAACCCTAACCCTAACCCCTAACCCTAACACTAACCCTAACCCTAACCCTAACCCTAACCCTAAACCTAAACCTAACTTGTTCCAGGAACAAGTTTCCAACGAAAGAACGTAAACGCAAAGCACTATTTGTAAACTAAATCACATGTGTGCCAATCACACATTTAGGAATACAGGAAAACTGAAAAGCGATATATCGAAATTTACAGCAAAGAAACAAGTTTTCATTGAAAGAACAGAAATGCAAAGCACAACTTTGTAAACTGATTCACAATCGTGTTGCCTCTTCAATTATTAAAACAGGAAAACTGAAAAGTGATATAAACCTAAACCTAACCCTAAGCCTCTAACCCTAACCCCTAACCCTAACCCTAACCCTACCCAACCCTAACCATAACCCTAACCCTAACCCTAACCCAACACCACCTAACCCTAAACATAAGCCTAACCCTACCCTATCCCTAACCCTAACCCTAACGCTAACCCTAACCATAACTTGTTAATAACTGGAACAATTTTCCAACAAAAGAACATGAAAGCAAAGCACTACTTGTAAACTAAATCACATGTGTGCCACTTGCTCAATTAGGAATACAGGAAAACTGAAAAGTGATATAACCCACTCTACACCACAGGAACAAGTTTCAAACGAAAGAACAGAAAAGCAAAGCACTACTTTGTAAAATAATTCACATGTGTGTCACTCGCTCAATTAGGAATACAGGAAAACTGAAAAGCAATATATCGAAATGTTCGGCAAAGAAACAAGTTTTCATCTAAAGAAAAGAAACGCAAAGCACAACTTTGTAAACTAATTCACATTCGTGTAGCCTGTTCAATTATTATAGCAGGAAAACTGAAAAGTTATATATCCCTAATCCTAAACCTAAGCCTCTAAACCTAACCCTAACCCTAACCCTAACCCCTAACCCTAACCCTAACCCTATCTTGTTCCTAACAGGAACAAGTTTCCAAGGAAAGACCATAAACGCAAAGGACTACTTTGTAAACTAAATCACATGTGTGTCACTTGCTAAATTAGAAATACAGGATAACTGAAAAGTGATGTATCCCACTGTACAGCACAGGAACAAGTTTAGAATGAAAGAACAGAAGAACAAATCACTACTTTTTTATTCATCTGTTACATTATATTCACTCTGTATCACAGCCACGCCCCGATCCTCATTCCCTGCCAGTCCCTCCCTCTCTCCTTCATCTCCACCGTGCCCCTTTCCAAGTCCACTGATGGGGGGACCTCCTCCCCATTCATCTGATCCTATTTTATCAGGTATCTTCAGGACTGGCTACAAAGCCCTCCTCTGTGGCCTAACAGGACTTCTCCTCCCTTCGGGGGTGGGGAGACCAAAGAGCCAGTCATTGGTTTCCTGATAGAAATAGTCCTTGTTCCCCTCACTTTGGGAAACCAATTGGTTACTGTGCTACCACAGGCTACATCTGAGCAGAGGTTCTAGGTTATATCCATACATGGTCCTTGGTTGAATGTCAGTCTCAGAAAAGACCCTGTGCCCAGATATATTTGGTCCTTGTGGAGCTCCTATTGTTTCCCCATCAGACTAACTCCCCTTCTTTCTTATGATTCCCTGTACTCTGCCAAAGGTTTGGTCATGAGTCTTTGCTTTGAAAACACTGCTAGTTAGAGTCTTTCAGATTTACTCAGTAGACTACTGTCATACATTCAATGCACATCCCATCTGTCTTTCTAAACGAGGATTAATCATCTTACCCCATGTCCGCTCAATTGATTATCTTTTTTTAGGTGTATAGATTTCATTATGTTTACCATATCTTATAGGTCTATATAAATGAGTATATCCCATGTTTGTCTTTCTCCTTCTGGGATATTTCACTCAGAATGATCTTTTCTAGATCCCACCATTTGCCTGCAAATTTCATGATTTCCTTCTTTTTGATTGCTGAGTAGTATTCCATTGTATAAAAATACCACAATTTCTGTACCCATTCCACCGTTGATGGACATGTGGGTTGTTTCCAGGTTCTGGCTATTACAAATAGAGCTGCTATAAACATGGTTGAGCAAGTGTCCTTTTTGTGTACTTGAACAAACTTTGGGTATATACCTAGCATTGGTATAGCTGGGTCTGGAGGAAGCACTATTCCTATTTGTCTTAGAAAGTGCCAGATAGTTTTCCAGAGTGGTTGTACCAGTTTACATTCCCACCAGCAGTGGAGTAGGGTTCCCCTTTCTCCACAACCTCTCCAGCATGTGTTATCGCTTGAGTTTTTCATCTTGGCCATTCTGATGGGTGCAAGGTGATATCTCAGGGTCGTTTTGATTTGCATTTCCCTGATGACTAATGAGGATGAGCATTTCTTTAAGTGTTTTTCTGCCATTCGATATTCCTCTGTTGAGAATTCTCTGTTTAGCTCTGTTCCCCATTTTTTAATTGGATTACTTGGATTGCTGCTTTTCAGCTTCTTTAGTTCTTTGAATATACTGGATATTAGTCCTCTGTCAGATAAAGGGTTAGTGAAGATTCTTTCCCAATCTGTAGGCAGTCGTTTTAATTGATGACGGTATCCTTTGCTTTACAGAAACTTTTCAGTTCCATGAGGTCCCATTTATTGATTGTTGCTCTTAGAGCCTGTGCTGTTGGTGTTCTGTTCAGGAAGTTGTCTCCTGTGCCAATGAGTTCTAGGCTGTAACCCACCTTTTTTTCCAATTGATTTAGGGTATCTGGTTTTATGTTGAGGTCCTTGATCCACTTTGACTTTAGTTTTGTGCAGGGTGATAAATATGGATCTATTTTCATTTTTCTGCATGTAGACATCCAGTTGGTCCAGCACCATTTGTTGAAGATGCTGTCTGTTTTCCATTGAATGGATTTGGCTTCTTTGTCAAATATCGAGTATTCATAGGTGTGTGGATCTATTTCTGTGTCTTCTATGCAGTTCCATTGATCCTCCTTTCTGTTTCTATGCCAATACCATGCAGTTTTTATTACTGTTGCCCTGTAGTACAGCTTGAGATCAGGAATGGAGATACCTCCAGATGATCTGTTGTTGTACAGGATCGTTTTGGAGATTCTGGGTTTTTTGTTTCTCCATATGAAGCTGAGAATCTTTTTTTCGAGGTCTGTAAAGAATTGAGTTGGTATTTTGATGGGAATTGCATTGAATCTGTAGATTGCTTTTGGCAGTATGGCCGTTTTCACAATGTTAATCCTACCAATCCATGAGCACGGGAGATCTTTCCATCTTCTGATATCTTCTTCGATATCTTTCTTCAGAGACTTGAAGTTTTTCTCAAACAGGGCTTTCACTTGCTTGGTTAGAGTCACACCAAGGTACTTTATGTTATTAGTGGCTATTGTGAAGGGTGTTGTTTCCCTAATTTCTTTCTCAGCCTTTTTGTCTTTGGTATATAGGAGGGCTTCTGATTTTTTTGAGTTGATTTTGTATCCTGCCACTTTGCTGAAGGTGTTTATCAGCTGAAGGAGTTCTCTGGTTGAATTTTTGGGGTCGCTCAGGTATACTATCATATCATCTGCAAATAGTGACACTTTGACCTCTTTCCGATTTGTATCCCCTTGATCTCCTTTAGTTGTCTTATTGCTCTGGCTAGGACTTCAAGTACTATGTTGAAGAGATATGTGGACAATGGACAGCCTTGTCTTGTCCCTGATTTCAGTGGGATTTATTTAAGTTTCTCTCCATTGAGTTTGATGTTAGCTATAGGCTTGCTATATATTGCCTTTACTATGTTTAGGTATGTGCCTTGTATCCCTGATCTCTCCAAGACTTTAAACATGAATGGGTGTTGGACTTTGTCAAATGATTTTTCGGCATCTAAGGAGATGATCATGTGGTTTTTCTCCTTCAGTTTGTTTATGTAGTGGATTACATTGATGGATTTCCGTATGTTGAACCACCCTTGCATGCCTGGGATGAAGCCTACTTGGTCATGGTGGATGATATCTTTGATATGTTCTTGGATTCGGTTGCAAGTTTTTTATTGAGTATTTTTAAGTCAATGTTCATAAGAGCGATAGGCCTGAAGTTCTCTTTTTTGTTGGGTCTTTGTGTGGTTTAGGTATTAAGGTGACTGTGGCTTCATAGAATGAGTTTGGTAGTGCTCCTTCTGTTTCTATTTTGTGGAATAGCTTGAGGAGAATTGGAGTTAGCACTTCTTTGAAGGTCTTGTAGAATTCTGGGCTGAAGCCATCTGGTCCGGGGCTTTTTTTGGAGGGGAGACTGTTAATGACTGCTTCGATTTCCTTGGGAGATATAGGGCTATTCAGTCTTTCTACCTGATCTTGACTTAGTTTTGGTAGATGGAATCTTTCAAGAAAATTATCCATTTCATTTAGATTCTCAAATTTTGTGGCATATAGGCTTTTGTAGTATGACCTAATAATTGTTTGGATTTCCTCAATGTCTGTGGTTATGTCCCCATTTTCATTTCTGATTTTACTGATCTGGATAGTTTCCCTCTGCTTTTAGTTAGTTTGGCTAAGGGTTTGTCTATCTTGTTGATTTTCTCAAAGAACCAGCTTTTTGTCTCATTGATTCTTTGGATAGTTTTATTTGTTTCTAGTTGATTGATTTCAGCCCTTAGTTTGATTATTTCAGCCGTCTGCTCCTCTTGGGTGTATCTGCTTTTTTTTTCTGGGGTTTTCAGTTGGGCCATTAAGTTGTTTGTATGTGATGTTACGAATTTCTTCTTGCAGGCACTTAGTGCTATAAATTTTCTTCTGAGCACTGCTTTCAATGTGTCCCATAAATTTGGGTATGTTGTGCCTTCCTTTTCATTGAATTCTAGGAAGTCTTTAATTTCTTTCTTTATTTCTTCCTTAACCCAGCTGTCATTGAGTAGTAAGTTGTTCAGTTTCCATGTGCATGTCGGCTTTTTGTTGTTTCTGTTGTTGTTGATGTTTAGCTTTAGTCCATGGTGGTCAGAGAGTATACAAGGGATTATTTCAATCCTTTTGTATCTGTTGAGGCTTGCTTTGTGACCCACTATATGGTCTATTTTGGAAAAGATTCCATGCGGTGCTGAAAAGAAGGTGTACTCTTTTGAGTTTGGGTGAAACGATCTGTAGACGTCTATTAGGTCCATTTGATTTAGGAATTCTGTGAGTGCTTTTATTTCCCTATTTGGTTTCTGTCTAGTTGATCTGTCCCTTGGTGAGAGTGGAGTGTTGAAGTCTCCCACTATTAAGGTATTAGGATCAATGTATGATTTAAGCTTTAATAATGTTTCATTTACGAATGTCGGTGCTCTTGTATTTGGGGCATAGATATTCAAGATTGTGATGTCCTCTTGGAGGATTTTTCCTTTGATGAGAATATAGTGGCCCTCCTTATCTTTTTTTTTTATTAACTTGGGTTGAAAGTCTATTTTATTAGATATTAGGATGGCTACTCCTGCTTGTTTTCTGGAACCATTTGCTTGAAAAACAGTTTTCCAGCCCTTTACTCTGAGGTAATGTTTGTCTTTGTTGCATAGGTGTGGTTCTTGGATGCAACAGAATGTTGGATCCTGTTTCCTTAACCATTCTGTTAGCCTGTGTCTTTTTATTGGTGAGTTGAGTCCATTGATATTGATAGATAATAGTGACCAATGCATGTTAGTTCCTTTTGTAATGGAGTTGATGATCTAACCCTGTTTCATTGCTTGTTTTCTTTTCATTTTTGTTGGGACATTATCTGTATGCCCTGTTTTCTTGGGTGAGTTTGTTTTCATTGGATTGGAGTTTTCCTTCTAGTATCTTCTGTAGGGATGGTTTGCTGTGTAGACATTGTGTAAACTTAGTTTTGTCATGGAATATTTTGTTTTCTCCATCTATGTTGATTGAAAGCTTTGCAGGGTATAGTAGTCTGGGTTGACACTTGTGATCTCTTAGAGTCTCCATGATACTTGCTCAGGCCCTTCTGGCTTTCATAGTTTCTGATGAGAAGTCTGGTGTGATTCTGTTAGCTCTACCTTCATATGTTACTTGGCCTTTTTCCCTTGCTGCTTTTAATATCTTTTCTTTGTTCTGTAGATTTAGTGTTTTGACTATGATGTGACGTGATGTGTTTCTTTTCTGGTCTAGTCTATTTGGAGTTCTGTAGGCCTCCTGTATATTTATGGACATCTCTTTCTTTAAGTTGGGAAAATTTTCTTGTATGATTTTCTTGAAAATATTTTCTGGACCTTGGAGTCTGGAGTCTTCTTTTTCGTGAATTCCTATTATTCTTAGATTTTGTCTTTTCATAGCATCCTTGATTTCTTGGATATTTTGTGATTGGAACTTTTCTGATTTTACTTTTTCTTTGAGAGAAGTATCCATTTCTGCAAGTGTGTCTTCAGCTCCAGAGATTCTCTCTTCCATCTCTTGTATTCTGTTGGTGATGCTTACTTTTGTGGTTCCTGATCTTTTCTCCAAGTTCTCCAGCTCAAGAGTTTTCTCCTTTTGTGTTTTCTTTATTGATTCTAATTCTGTTTTCATGCCTTGCACCATTTCTTTCATGTGTTTGAATTTGGATTCCTGACTTTCTACCATGGCCTCTATTTCTTTTTTCATTTCCTTCTTATATGCCACTAATTTTTCCTCTACTTGTGTATCTATTTGTTTGGCTATGTTTGCCTGTGTTTCTTTAAGGATATTGCCTATTTCTTCTTTCTTTGCCTCCAATTGACTGGCCAATTCTTTGAAAGACTTGTTCATTTCCTCCTTATGAGCCTCAAATAATTGGGCAAGCATGGCTTTAAAATCATTTTCCTGTGCTTCTGCTGAATTGGAGTATCCATTTATTTTGGGTTTTGCTGGTGAAGTCATGATGGCCTGATTTATGTTGGAAGTGTTCTTTTGCCTACCCCTGGCCATTGGCTTATCTGAAACATTCCCTGTTTGTTTATGGATTCTGCAGATCAGACTGGTGCTGTCTCTCTCTGGTATCTGGAGAGTTCTTCAGGAAGCTGAGCACTCTAAGCGTGTGCTGAGGACTAGCTGTACCTGTGGGAGGAAAGTACGCAGGCGCAAATGGGGCAATTGCAAGCGTGTGTGCGTGTGCACGTGTGTGTGTGTGTGTGTGTGTAAGTGTGCGTGGATGAGTTTCTCGAGGGACAGAGTGATGGCTAATGTCAAACCCTTGAGTGTGTGGGAGGGGCTCTGCACTGTATATGTCACAGGCGCTAATGATGATCGCAGAGCAATTTCTGGCATTAACTGTCTTAACTCCTCAATCAGGCCCACAGGGCAGCAACTTCAATGTCCCTAGTGCCCCTCTGTCTCCCAAAGTGGGTATGTGGGTGGGAGGGGGGTTCGATGCCTGGCTTCTGATTCAGAAGGAACCAGGATCTGGGGAACTGCAGATTCTCAAGGGTGCACTCACTTACAGGCAGGTTTCCTGGCAGAGATCGTGGTATCTGGGGCTCTCTGCTCTCTGGTTTGGCCCTGCTCCTTTGATGTGTCCCGCCAGTTCTGTGCTGCTGTCACTGCCAGGTTCTGAGGTCTTGCTGCAGCTGGAGATTTCAGGGTGGTCACTATAGCAGGGATGGGGTAATTCGCTCAATTAGGAATACAGGAAATTTGAAAAGTGATATATTGAACTGTACAGCACAGGAACAAGTTTAGATCTAAAGAACAGAAAAACAAATCACTACTTTTAAACGTAATCACATGTGTGTCGCTCGCTCAATTATTTACACAGGAAAACTGAAAAGTGATATAAGCCTAACCCTAACCCTAACCCTAACACCCTAACCCTAACCCTAACCTGAACGCCTAACCCTAACCCTAACCCTAACCCTAACAACTAACCCTACCCTAACCCTAACCCTAACCCTAACCCTAACTGTAATATTAACCCTAACTTGTTCCTAAACCTAACAGGAACAAGTTTCCACGGAAAGAACATAAACGCAAAGCACTATTTTGTAAACTAAATCATATGTGTGTCACTCACTCAATTAGGAATACAGGAAAACTGGAAAGTGATATATCGCACTGTACAGCACAGAAACAAGTTTAGAACGAAAGAAGAGAAAAACAAATCACTACTTCTAAACGGAATCACATGTGTGTTGCTCGCTCAAATATTAATAGAGGAAAACTGAATAGTGATATATCGCACTGTACGGCACAGAAACAAGTTTCCATCGAAAGAACAGAAAGGTAAAGCACAACTTTGTATACTAATTAACATACGTGTCGCCTGTTCAATTATTATAACAGGAAAACTGAAAAGTGATATATCACACTGTACAGCACAGGAACAAGATTCGAACTAAAGAACAGAAAAGGAAAACACTACATTGTAAACTAAATCACATGTGTGTCGCTCGCACAATTAGGAAGACAGGGAAACTGAAAAGTGATATATCGCAGTGTATGGCACAGAAACAAGTTTCCAACAGAAGAACAGAAACGCAAAGCACTACTTTGAAAAGTAAATCACATGTGGGTCACTCGCTAAATTAGGAATACAGGAAAACTGAAAAGTGATATATCGCACTGTACAGCACAGGAACAAGTTTCAAACAAAAGAAGAGAAAAGCAAAGCACTACTTTTAAATGGCATCACATTTGTGTTGCTCGCTCAGTTAGGAATACAAGAAAATTGAAAAGTGATATATCGAATTGTACGGCACAGAAACAAATTTTCATCGAAAGAATAGAAACGCAAAGCACAACTTTGTAAACTAATTCACATTCGTGTTGCCTGTTCAATTATTATAACAGGAAAACTGAAAAGTGATATAACCCTAACCCTAACCCTAACCCTAACACTAACCCTAACCCTAACCCCTAACCCTAACCCTAACCCTATCCTAAACCTAACCCTAACCCTAACCCTAAACCTAACACCCTACCCCCTAACCCTAACCATAAGACTAACCCCTAACCATACCCTAACACTAACCCTAACACTAACCCTAACCCTAACCCTAACCCTAACCCTAACCCTTACTTGTTCCTAACAGGAACTAGTTTCCAAAAAAAGAACATAAACGTAAAGCACTACCTTGTAAACTAAATCACATGTGTGTCGCTCGCTGAATTAGGAATACAGGAAAACTGAAAAGTGATACATCGCACTTTATAGCACAGGTACAAGTTTCCAACGAAAGAACAGAAAAGCAAAGCACTACTTTTAAACGGAATCACATGGGAGTCGCTTACTCAATTAGGAATACAGGATAACTGAAAAGTGTTATCTCACATTGTATGGCACAGAAACAAGTTTTCATCGAAAGAAGAGAAAAGCAAAGCACAACGTTGTAAACTAATTCACATACGTGTCGCCAGTTCAATTATTATAAGAGGAAAACTGAAAAGTGATATAACGAACTGTACAGCACAGGAACAAGATTCCAACAGAAGAACAGAAACACAAACCACTACTTTGTAAAGTAAATCACATGTGTTTCGCTTGCTCAATTAGGAATACAGGAAAACTGAAAAGTGATATATTGAACGGCAAAGAAACAAGTTTTCATCAAAAGAAGAGAAACACAAAGGACAACATTGTAAACTAATTCACATATGTGTCGAATTTCAATTATTGTAACAGGAAAACTGAAAAGTGATATAACCCTAACCATATCCCTAACCCTAACCCTAGCCTAACCCTAACACAAACCCTAACCCAAACCCTAACCCTAATCCTAACCCTAACCCTAACCCTAACCCTAACTTGTTCCTACAAAGCACTACTTTGTAAACTAAATCACATGTGTGTCAAACGCTCACTTAGGAATACAGGAAAACTGAAAAGTGTTATCTCGCACTGTACTGCACAGAAACAAGTTTCCATCAAAAGAACAGAATCGCAAAGCACAACTTTCTAAATTAATTCACGTAACTGTCACCTGTTCAATTATTATAACAGGAAAACTGAAAAGTGATATAACCCTAATCCAAACCCTAACCCTAACCCCCTAAACCTAACCGTAACCGTAACCCTGACCCTAACCCCTAACCCTAACTCTAACCCTAACCCTAACCCTAACCCTAATATAACCCTAACCCCAAACCTAACCCTAATCCTAACCCTAACTTGTTCCTCACAGGAACAAGTTTCCAACAAAAGAACAGGAAAGCAAAGCACTACTTTGTAAAGGGAATCACATGTGTGTCGCTCGCTCAATTAGGATACAGGAAAACTCAAAAGTGTTATCTCGCACTCTATGGCACAATAACAAGTTTACATCAAAGAAAAGAAACGCAAAGCACACCTTCATAAACTAATTCACATATGTGTCGCCCGTTCAATTATTATAACAAGAAAACTGAAAAGTGATATATCACACTGTACAGCACAGAGACAAGTTTGCAACAGAAGAACAGAAGGCAAACCACTACTTTGTAAACTAAATCACATGTGTGTCACTCGCTCAATTAGGAATACAGGAAAACTGAAAAGTGTTATCTCACACTGTAGAGCACAGAAACAAGTTTTCATCGAAAAAACAGAAACACAAAGCACAACTTTGTAAACTAATTCAAATACGTGTCGCCTGTGCAATTATTATAACAGGGAAAAAGAAAAGTGATATATCCCTAAACCTAACCCTAACTCTAACCCCCTAAACCTAACCCTAACCCCCTAACACTAACCCTAACCCTAACCCCTAACCCTAACCTTAACCCTAACCCTAAACTTAACCGTAACCCTAACCCTACACTAAACCTAACCCTAAACCTAAACCTAACCCTAAGCCTAACCCTAACACTAACCCTAACCCTAAATTGTTCCTAACAGGAACAAGTTTCCATCCAAAGAACATAAAAGCAAAGCACTACTTTGTAAACTGAATCACATGTGTGTCACTCGCTCAATTAGGAATACAGGAAAACTAAAAAGTGTTATCTCGGACTGTACAGCACAGAAACAAGTTTGCATCAAAATAACATAAACACAAAGCACTCCTTTGTAAACTAAATCACCTGTGTGTCGCTCGCTCAGGTAGGTATACAAGAAAACTGAAAAGTGATATATCGAACTGTATGGCAAAGAAAGAAGTTTCCATCGAAAGAACAGAAACGCAAAGCAAAACTTCATAAACTAATTCACATATGTGTCGCCGTTCAATTATTATAAGAAGAAAACTGAAAAGTGATATATCGCACTGTACAGCACAGAGACAAGTTTGCAACAGAAGAACAGAAAGGCAAACCACTACATTGTAAACCAAATCACATGTGTGTTGCTCGCTCAATTAGGAATACAGGAAAACTGAAAAGTGATATACCGCACTCTATAGCACATGAACAAGTTTCCAAGAAAGAACAGAAAAGCAAAGCACTACTTCGTAAACTAAATCACCTGTGCGTCGCTCGCTCAATTAGGAATACAGGAAAACTGAAAAGTGTTATCTCACACTGTACAGCACAGAAACAAGTTTTCATCGAAAGAACAGAAACAACATTGTAAACTAATTCAAATACTTGTCGCCTGTGCAATTATTGTAACAGGGATACTGAAAAGTGATATAACCCTAACCCCAACCCTAACCCTAACCCCCTAAATCTAACCATAACTCTAACCCTAACCCTAACCCTAACCCCTAACCCTAACCCTAATCCTAGCCCTATCCCTGCCCTAACCCTAACCCTAACCTGAACTCTAACCCTAACTTGTTCCTATGTTCCTAACAGGAACAAGTTTCCAAGGAAAGAACATAAATGGAAAGCACTACTTTGTAAACTAAATCACCTGTGTGTCGCTCGCTCAGGTAGGAATACAAGAAAAATGAAAAGTGATATATCGACCACTACGGCAAAGAAACAAGTTTTCATTGAAAGAACAGAAACGCAAAGCACAAGTTTGTAAACTAATTCACATACGTACCTGTGAAATTATTGTAACAGGAAAACTGAAAAGTGATAGAACCCTAACCCTAACTGTATCCATAACCCTAATGCCCTAAACCTAACCCTAAACCTAACCCAAGCCCTAACACCTAACCCTAACCCTAACCCTAAACCTAACAATACCCTAACCCTAACACTATCCCAATCCTAAACCTAACATGTTCCTAACAGGAACAAGTTTCCAATGAAAGAACAGAAACGCAAAGCACAACTTTGTAAATTAATTCACTTACATGCCTCCTGTTCAATTATTAAAACAGGAAAACTGAAACATGATATAAACCTAACCCTACCCCTAACCCCTATCCCTAAAACCTAACCCCTAACCCTAACCCTAACCACAACCCTAACCCTAACCCTAACCCTAACCCTAACTCAACCCTAACTTGTTCCTAACAGGAACAAGTTTTCAATGAAAGAACAGAAAAACAAACACTACTTTGTAAACTAAATCACATGTGTGTCACTAGCTCAATTAGGAATACATTAAAACTGAAAAGTGATATAACCCTAACACTAACCCTAACCCTATCCCTAACTTGTCATAACAGGAACAAGTTTCAAACAAAAGAACAGAAACGCAAAGCATTATATTCTAAACTAAATCATGAGTGTCTCGCTCGCTCATTTAGAAATACAGGAAAACTGAAAAGTGATATATCGCACTATACAGCACATTAACAAGTTTCGAATGAAAGAACAGAAATGGAAAGCACTATTTCTAAACTAAATCACATGTGTGTCACTTGATCATTTAGGAATACAGGAAAACTGAAAAATGATATATCGCACTTTACAGCACAGGAACAAGTTTCCAACGGAAGAACAGAAAAGCAAAGCACTACTTTGTAAACTAAATCACATGTGTGTCGCTCGCTCAATTAGGAATACAGGAAAAAGGAAAAGTTATATATCGCACTTTATAGCACAGGATCAAGTTTCCAATGAAAGAAAAGAAAAGAAAAGCACTACATTGTAAAGAGAATCACGTGGGTGTCGCTCCCTCAATTTGGAATACAGGAAAACTGAAAAGTGTTATCTCCCACTGTACAGCACAGAAACAAGTTTCCATGGAAAGAACAGAAACACAAAGCACAACTTTGTAAACTGATTCACATATGTGTCACCCGTTCAATTACTATAACAGGAAAACTGAAAAGTGATATATCGCACTGTACAGCACAGGAAGAAGTTTTGAACGAAAGAACAGAAAAGCAAATCACTACTTTGTAAACTAAATCACATGTGTGTCCCTCGCTCAATTACGAATATAGGAAAACTGAGAATTGATATAGAGCACTGTGCAGCACAGGAACAAGTTTCCATTAAAATAATAGAAACGCAAAGCACAAATTTGTAAACTAATTCACATACGTGTCACCTGTTCAATTATTATAACAGGAAAACTGAAAAGTGATATAACCCTAACCCTAACCCCTAACCCTAACCCTAACCCTAACCCATAACCCTAACCCTAACCCTAACCCTATCCCTAACCCTAACCCTAACCCTAACCCTAACCCTACCCCTAACCCTAACCCTAACCCTATCCTAACCTAACCTAACCCTAAATCCCTAACAGGTACAAGATTCCACCCATAAACCACTCCTTTGTAAACTAAATCACATGTGTGTTGCTCTAACACTGAAAAGTGATATATCCTACTGTATGGCAAAGAAATAAGTTTACATCTAAAGAACAGAAACATAAAGCACAAATTTGTAAAGTAATTCACAAACGTGTCACCTGTACAATTATTATAACAGGAAAACTAAAATTGATATAACCTAACCCTAACCATAACCATAACCCTAACCCTAACCCTAAATCTTTCCTAACAGGTAAATCACATGTGTTCGCTCACTCAATTAGGAATACAGGAAAACTAAAAGTGTTATCTCGCCCTGTACAGCACAGAAACAAGTTTCCATGGAAATAACATAAACACAAAGCACTCCTTTGTAAACTAAATCACATGTGTGTCGCTCGCTCAGGTAGGAATACAAGAACACTGAAAAGTGATATATCGAACTGTATGGCAAAGAAACAAGTTTTCATCGAGAAAAAACAAAAGCACAACTTTGTAAACTAATTCATATATGTGTCGCCTGTTCAATTATTATAACAGGAAAACTGAAAAGTGATATAACCCTAACCCTAACCCTAACCCTAACCCGCTAACCCTAACCAAAACCTTAACCCTAACCCTACCCTAACCCTTACCTAAACCTGACCCTAACCCCCTAACCCTAACCCTAACTGTAACACTAACCCCTAACCCTAACCCCTAAACATAACCCTAAACCCTAACCCTAACCCTATCCCTAACACCTAACCTTAACCTAACCTAACCCTAACCCTAACCCTAACCTAACCTAACCCTAACCCTAACCCTAACTTGTTCCTAACAAGAACAATTTTTCAACAAAAGAACAGATATCACACGTGTGTCTCTGGCTCAATTAGGAAAACAGGAAAACTGAAAAGTGATATATCGCACTGTACTGCATAGAAACAAGCTTCCAACTGAAGAAGAGAAACGCAAAGCTCTACTTTGTAAACTAAATCAAATGTGTGTGGCAGGCTCAATTAGGAATACAGGAAAACGGAAACGTGATATACTGCACTCTACAGCACAGGAACAAGTTTCCAACGAAAGAACAGAAAAGCAAACTACTACGTTGTAAACTAAATCAAATGTGTTTAGCTCCCTCAATTAGGAATACAGGAAAACTGAAAAGTGTTATCTCGCACTGTACTGCACAGAAACAAGTTTCCATCAAAAGAACAGAATCACAAAGCAAAACTTTCTAAATTAATTCACGTAACTATCGCCTGTTCAATTATTATAACAGGAATACTGAAAAGTGATATAACCCTAATCCAAACCCTAACCCTAAACCCCCTAAACCTAACCCCAACCTTAACCCTAACCCTAACCCTAACTTGTTCCTCACAGGAAAAAGTTTCCAACAAAAGAACATAATCGCAAAGCACTACTTTGAAAACTAAATCACATGTGTATCGCTCGCTCAATTAAGAATACAGGAAAACTGAAAAGTGATATATCGCACTATACAGCACAGGAACAAGTTTCGAATGAAAGAACAGAAACGGAAAGCACTATTTCTACACTAAATCACATGTGTGTCACTCGATCATTTAGGAATACAGGAAAACTGAAAAATGATATATTGCACTTTACAGCACAAGAACAAATTTCCAACGGAAGAACAGAAAAGCAAAGCACTACTTTGTAAACTAAATCACATGTGTGTCGCTCGCTCAATTAGGAATACAGGAAAAATGAAAAGTTATATATCGCACTTTATAGCACAGGATCAAGTTTCCAATGAAAGAAAACAAAAGAAAAGCACTACATTGTAAAGAGAATCACGTGGGTGTCGCTCGCTCAATTTGGAATACAGGAAAACTGAAAAGTGTTATCTCCCACTGTACAGCACAGAAACAAGTTTCCATCGAAGAACAGAAATGCAAAGCACAACTTTGTAAACTGATTCACATATGTGTCACCCGTTCAATTACTATAACAGGAAAACTGAAAAGTGATATATCGCACTGTACAGCACAGGAAGAAGTTTTGAACGAAAGAACAGAAAAGCAAATCACTACTTTGTAAACTAAATCACATGTGTGTCCCTCGCTCAATTACGAATATAGGAAAACTGAGAATTGATATAGAGCACTGTGCAGCACAGGAACAAGTTTCCATCAAAGAAATAAGTTTACATCGAAAGAACAGAAACGCAAAGCACAACTTTGTAAAGTAATTCACAAACGTGTCACCTGTACAATAATTAAAACAGGAAAACTAAAAAGTGATATAACCCTAACCCTAACCCTAACCCTAACCCTAACCTAACCCCTAACCCCTAACCCTAACCCTAACCACCTAACCTTATCCCTAACCCTAACCCTAAGTTTTTCCTAATTGGAACAAGTTTCTATCGAAAGAACATAAACGCAAAGCACTACTTTGCAAACTAAATCACATGTGTGTCGCTCACTCAATTAGGAATACAGGAAAACTAAAAAGTGTTATCTCGCCCTGTACAGCACAGAAACAAGTTTCCATGGAAATAACATAAACACAAAGCACTCCTTTGTAAACTAAATCACCTGTGTGTCGCTTGCTCAGGTAGGAATACAAGAACACTGAAAAGTGATATATCGAACTGTATGGCAAAGAAACAAGTTTTCATCGAGAGAACAGAAACAAAAAGCACAACTTTGTAAACTAATTCATATATGTGTCGCCTGTTCAATTATTATAACAGGAAAACTGAAAAGTGATATATAGCACTGTACAGCACAGGAACAAGTTTCCAACAAAAGAACAGAAAAGCAAAGAACTACTTTCTAAACAGAATCACAAGTGTGTCGCTTGCTCAATTTGGAATACAGGAAAACGGAAAAGTGTTATCTCGCACTGTACAGCACAGAAACAAGTTTCTAACGAAAGAACAGAAACGCAAAGCACAACTTCATAAACTAATTCAAATACGTGTCGCCCGTTCAATTATTATAACAAGAAAACTGAAAAGTGATATATCGCACTGTACAGCACAGAGACAAGTTTGCAACAGAAGAACAGAAAGGCAAACCACGACAGTGTAAACTAAACCACATGTGCATCACTCGCTCAATTAGGAATACTGGAAAACTGAAAAGTGATATACTGCACTCTACAGCATAGGAACAAGTTTCCAAGAAAGAATAGAAAAGCAAAGCACTACTTTGTAAACTAAATCACCTGTGCGTCGCTCGCTCAATTAGGAATACAGGAAAACTGAAAAGTGTTATCTCACACTGTACAGCACAGAAACAAGTTTTCATCGAAAGAACAGAAACACAAAACACAACTTTGTAAACTGATTCACATATGTGACACACGTTCAATTATTATAACAGGAAAACTGAAAATTGATATAACCCTAACCCTAACCCTAAACCTAACCCCCTAAATCTAACCCTAACCCTAACCCTAACCCTAACCCCCAACCTCAACCCTATCCCTAACCTTAACCCTACCTTGTTCCTAACAGGAACAAGTTTCCAAGGAAATAACATAAACGCAAAGCACTCCTTTGTAAACTAAATCACCTGTGTGTCGCTCGCTCAGGTAGGAATACAAAAAAACTGAAAAGTGATATATCGACCTATATGGCAAAGAAACAAGTTTCCAACAAAATAACAGAAACGCAAAGCACAACTTTGTAAACTAATTCACATATGTGTCACCTGTTCAATTATTATAACAGGAAAACTGAAAAGTGATATAACCTAACCCTAACCCCTAACCCTAACCCTAACCCTAACCCCTAACCCTAACCCTATCCCTAACCCTAACCCTAACACTAACCCTACCCTAACCCTAACCCTAACCCTAATCTAACCTTCAACCTAACCCTAAATCATTCCTAACAGGAACAAGTTTCCAACGAAAGAACATAAACGCAAAGCACTACTTTTTAAACTAAACAGAAAAGATATATATCTCCCAGTACAGCACAGGAACAAGTTTCGAAAGAAAGAATAGAAAAGCAAAGCAATACTTTGTAAACTGAATCACATGTGTGTCGCTCACTCAATTAGGAATACAAGAAAACTGAAAAGTCATATGTTGAACTGTTTGGCAAAGAAACAAGTTTTAATAGAAAGAATGGAAACACAAAGCACAACTTTGTAAAGTAATTCACATAAGTATCACCTATTCAATTATTATAACAGGAAAACTGAAAAGTGATATAACCCTAACCCTAACCCTAACGCTAACCCTAACCCCCTAATCTTGTCCTTAACCCTAAGCGTAACTCTACCTAACCTAACCCTAACCTAACCTAACCCTAACTCCTAACAGGAACAAGTTTCCAATGAAAGAACATAAACGCAAAGCACTACTTTGTAAACTAAATCACATATGTGTTGCTTGCTCAATTAGGAATACAGGAAAACTGAAAAGCAATATATCGAAATGTACGGCAAAGAAGCAAATTTACATCGAAAGAACAGAAACTCAAAGCACAACTTTTAAATTATTTCACATACGTGTCACCTGTTCAAATATTATAACAGGAAAACTGAAAAGTGATATAACCCTAAGCCTAACCCTAACCCTAAACCGAACCTAACCTTCAACCTAACCCTAACTTGTTCCTAACAGGAACAAGTTCCCAAGTAAAGAACATAAACGCAAAGCACTACTTTGTAAACTAAATCACATGTGTGTCACTCGCTCAGTTAAGAATACAGGAAAACTGAAAAGTTATATATCGCACTGTACAGCACAGGAACAAGTTTCGAATGAAAGAACAGGAAAGCAAAGCACTACTTTGTAAACTGAATCACATGTGTGTTGCTCGCTCAATTAGGAATACAGGAAAACTGAAAAGTGATATCTCCAAATGTAGTGCACAGAAACAAGTTTCCAATGAAAGAAAAGAAATATAAAGCACAACTTTGCAAACTAAGTAACATGTGTGTCGTCGGTTCAATTAGGAATATAGGAAAACTGAAAAGGGATATCTCCCACTGTAGTGCACAGAAAAAAGTTTCCACCAAAAGAATAGAAAGGAAAGTCACAACTTTGTGAACTAAATCACATTTGTTTCGCCCGCTTATTTAGGAATACAGGAAAACTGAAAGTGATATCTCCCATTTTAGAGCACAGAAAGAAGTTTCCAATGAAAGCACAGAAACACAAACCACAATATGGAAAATAAATCACATGTGTCTCGCCAGTTCCATTAGGAATACAGGAAAACTGAAAAGTGATATCTCCCACTTGAGAGCACAGAAAGAAGTTTCCAATAAAAGAACAGAAACGAAAAGCACAACTTTGGAAACTAAATCACATGTGTGTCATAGGAATACAGGAAAACTGAAAAGTGATATCTCGCATTGTACCTCAGAGAAACAAGTTTCCAATGAAAGAAAAGAAATATAAAGGACAACTTTGCCAACTAAGTAACATGTGTTTCATATGTTCAATTAGGAATACAGGAAAACTGAAAAGTGATATCTCCCAATGTAGTGCACAGAAACAAGTTTCCACCAAAAGAATAGTAAGGAAAGTCACAACTTTGTAAACTAAATCACATTTGTGTCGCCCATTCAATTAGGAAACAGGAAAACTGAAAAGTGATATCTCCCAATGTAGTGCACAGAAACAAGTTTCCACCAAAAGAATAGTAAGGAAAGTCACAACTTTGAAAACTAAATCACATGTGTGTCGCTCGCTCAATTAGGAATACAGGAAAACTGAAAAGTGATATATCGCACTGCACCTCACAGAAACAAATTTCCAACGAAAGAACAGAAATGTAAAGCACAACTTTGTAAACTAAGTAACATGTGTGTCGCCTGCACATTTAGGAATACAAGAAAACTGAGAAGTGATATCATCCACTTTAGAGCACAGAAAATTTTCCAATGAAAGAACAGAAAAGCAATGCACAACTTTGGAAATTAAATCACATGTGTGTCACCCATTCAATTAGGAATAGAAGAAAACTGACAAGTAATATCTCGCACTGTACCTCACAAAAACAAGTTTCCAATGAAAGAACAGAAATAAAAAGCTCAACTTTGCAACTAAGTAACATGTGTGTCGCCCGCTCAATTAGGAATACAGGAAAACTGAAAAGTGCTATCTCCCACTGTAGTGCACAAAAAGAGTTTCCAATGAAAGCACAGAAACACAAAGCACAACTTTGGAAAATAAATCACATGTGTGTCGCCAGTTCCATTAGGAATACAGGAAAACTTAAAAGTGATACCTCCCACTTGAGAGCACAGAAAGAAGTTTCCATCGAAAATACAGAAATGTAAAGCACAACTTTGTAAACTAAGTAACATGTGTGTCAACCGTTCAATTAGGAATACATGAAAACTGAATAGTGATATCTCGCACTGTACCACACAGAAACAAGTTTCCAACGAAAGAAGAGAATTGTAAAGTAAAAATTTGTAAAGTAAGTAACGTGTGTGTTGCCCTTTCAATTAGGAATACAGGAAAACTGAAAAGTGATATCTCCCCCTGTAGAAAACAGAAACATGTTTCCACCAAAAGAATAGAAAGGAAAGTTACAACTTTGGAAACTAAATCACATTTGAGTCCCCCGCACAATTAGGAATACACGAAAACTGAAAAGTGATATCTCCCAATTTAGAGCACAGAAAGAAGTTCCCATTGAAAGAACATAAAGACAGAGCAGAGCTTTGGAAACTAAATCACATGTGTGTCGCCCATTCAATTAGGAATACAGGAAAACTGAAAAGTGATATCTTGCACTGTACCCCACAGAAACAAGTTTCCAATGAAAAACAGAAATGTAAAGCACAACTTTGTAATCTAACTAAAATGTGTATAGGCCTCTCAATTAGGAATACAGGAAAACTGAAAAGTGATATCTCCCACTTGAGAGCACAGAAAGAAGTTTCCAACGAAAATACAGAAATGTAAAACACAACTTTGTAAA
Source organism: Meriones psammophilus (assembly GCA_036365155.1). Taxonomy (NCBI): domain Eukaryota; kingdom Metazoa; phylum Chordata; class Mammalia; order Rodentia; family Muridae; genus Meriones; species Meriones psammophilus. The sequence goes on along the minus strand of JAEOAE010002923.1, from coordinate 2,427 downwards.
CTAAGTAACATGTGTGTCGTCCCTTTAATTAGGAATACAGGAAAACGGAAAAGTCATATCTACCACTGTAGTGCACAGAAACAAGTTTCCACCAAAAGAATAGAATGGAAAGTCACAACTTTTTAAACTAAATCACATTTGTGTCGCCCGTTCAATCAGGAATACAGAAAAACTGAAAAGTGATATCTCCCACTTTAGAGCACAGAAAGAATTTTCCAATGAAAGAATATAATCGCAAAGGAGAGCTTTGGAAAATAAATCACATCTTTGTCGCCCCTTCAATTAGGATACAGGAAAACTGAAAAGTGATATCTCCCACTATACCTCACAGAAACAAGTTTCCAATGAAAGAACAGAAATGTAAAGCACAACTTTGTAAACTAAGTAACATATATGTTGCCCATTCAATTAGGGATACAGGAAAAATGAAAAGTTATATCTCCCACTGTAGTGCACACAAAAATAAGTTTCCAACAAAAGAACAGGAAGGCAAAGCACAACTTTGTAAAGTAAATCACATGTGTGTCACCCGCTCAATTAGGAATACAGGAAAACTGAAAAGTGACATCTTGCACTGTACCACACAGAAACAAGTTTCCAACGAAAGAAGAGAAATGTAAAGCACAACTTTTTAACTAAGTAACATGTGTGTCGCCTGCACAATTAGGAATGCAGGAAAACTGAAAAGTTATAGCTCCCACTGTAGTGCACAGAAATAAGTTTCCAACAAAAGAACAGAAAGGCAAAGCACAACTTTGAAACTTAAATCACATGTCTGTCGCCCTATCAATTAGGAATACAGGAAAACTGAAAAGTGATATCTCCCACTTGAGAGCACAGAAAGAAGTTTCCAACAAAAAACAGAAAGGCAAAGCAAAACTTTGAAAACTAAATCACATTTGTGTCACCCGTTCCATTAGGAATACAGGAAAACTGAAAAGTGATATCTCCCACTTGAGAGCACAGAAAGAAATTTCCAATGAAAGTAGAGAAATGTAAAGCACAACTTTGTAAACTAAGTAACATGTGTTTCACCCGTTCAATTAGGAATACAGGAAAAGTGAAAAGTGTTATTTCCCACTTTAGAGCACAGAAATAAGTTTCCAACAAAAGAACAGAAAGGCAAAGCACAATTTTGAAACTTAAATCACATGTCTGTCGCCCTATCAATTAGGAATACAGGAAAACTGAAAAGTGATATCTCCCACTTGAGAGCACAGAAAGAAGTTTCCAACAAAAAACAGAAAGGCAAAGCAAAACTTTGAAAACTAAATCACATTTGTGTCACCCGTTCCATTAGGAATACAGGAAAACTGAAAAGTGATATCTCTCACTTGAGAGCACAGAAAGAAATTTCCAATGAAAGTAGAGAAATGTAAAGCAAAACTTTGTAAACTAAGTAACATGTGTTTCACCCGTTCAATTAGGAATACAAGAAAAGTGAAAAGTGTTATTTCCCACTTTAGTGCACAGAAAGAAGTTTCCAATGAAAGAACAGAAACGCAAAGCACAACTTTGGAAACTAAATCACATGTGTGTCGCCCGTTCAATTAGGAATACAGGAAAACTGAAAAGTGATATCTCACACTGTACATCACAAAAACCAGATTCCAACGAAAGAACAGAAATGTAAAGCACAACTTTGTAAACTAAGTAACATGTGTGTCGCCTGCACAATTAGGAATACAGGAAAACTGAAAAGTGATATCTTCCATTTTAGAGCACAGAAAGTAGTTTCCAATGAAAGAGAAGAAACACAAATCACAACTTTGAAAACTAAATCAAATGTGTGTCACCCGTTCAATTAAGAATACAGGAAAACTGAAAAGTGATATCTCCCACTGTACCTCACAGAAACAAGTTTCCAAGAATAGAACAGAAATATAGAGCAAATCTTTGTAAACTAAGTAACAAGTGTGTTGCCCACTCAATTAGGAATACAGGAAAATTGAAAAGTGATATCTTGCACTGTACCTCACAGAAACAAGTTTCCAATGAAAGAACAGAAAGGCAAAGCACAACTTTGGAAACTAAATCACATGTGTGTCGCCTGTTCAATTAGGAATACAAGAAATCTAAAAAGTGATATCTCCCAATGTACCTCACAGAAACAAGTTTCTCAAGAAAGAACAGAAATGTAAAGCACTACTTTGTTAACTAAATAACATGTGTGTTGCCTGCACAATTAGGAATATAGGAAAACTGAAATGTGATATCTTCTGCTTTAGAGCACAGAAAGAAGTTTCCAATGAAAGAACAGCAACTTAAAGCACAACTTTGGAAACTAAATCACATGTGTGTCACCCGTTCAATTATTATAACAGGAAAACTGAAAAGTGATATATCGCACTGTACAGCACAGGAACAAGTTTTGAACGAAAGAACAGAAAAGCCAATCACTACTTCGTAAATTAAACCACATGTGTG
>JAEOAE010003089.1:0-48089 GCA_036365155.1 Meriones psammophilus | reverse complement strand
TTTGTAGTTTCACAAAGCAGTGTTTTCTTCATTATGTTCTTTTCATAGAAACCTGTTCCTGTTAGGAAATGCTTCAGGCTTAGGTTAGTTAGGTTATAGTTAGGTTAGGTTAGGTAGGGCTAGGTTAGCGCAGTTAGGTTAGTGTTAGGTAAGGGTTAAGGTTAAAGCAGTAGGCCAGGCTTAGGCTAGGTTAGCATTAGGTTAGATTAGGTTAGGTGAGGGGCTAGGCTAGGCTAGGGTTAGGTTAGTGTTAATGTGTTATATCACTCTTTCAGTTTTCTTCCTGTTATAATAATTTAACGGGCAACACGAATGTGAATTTGTTTACAAAGTTGTGCTTTGGCGCTTGTTCTTTCCATGGAAACTTGTTTCTGTGCCATACAGTGTGATATATCACTTTTCAGTTTTCCATTCCCAACTGGAGCAAGCGACACACATGTGATTTAGTTTACAAAGTAGCTTTGCATTTATGGTCTTTTCCTTGAAACTTATTCCTGTTAGAACAAGATAGGTTACTGTTAGGGTTAGGTTAGGTTAGGTTAGGTTAGGTTATATCACTTTCAGTTTTCCTGTTATAACAATTGAACAGGTGACACGTATGTTAATTGAAGGTTTACAAAGTTTACAGTTTCTCTGTATTACTAATTGAGAGAGCAATACACATGTGATTTAGTTTAGAAAGTAGTGTTTACTTGTTCTTCTTTGGAAACTTGTTTCTGTGCTGTACAGTGTGATATATCACTTTTCAGTTTTCCTGTAGCCTAATTGAGTCGACCACACACACACATGTGAATTAGTTTACAAACTTGCTTTTATGCTTTTCTTCTTTCATTGGAAACTTGTTCCTGTGCTGTACAGCAAGTATATATCACTTTTCAGTTTTCCTGTATTCCCACTGCTTAGCGACACACATGTAATCCAGTTTACAAGGTTGTACTCATGCTTATGTGCTTCGCTGTAAACCTGCTCCTGAACAAGAGTTTAGGTTCAGGTTAGTTAGGGCCAGGTTGTGTTAGGCTAGGTAGTGCTAGGTTAGGTGAGGGTTAAAGCTAGGGTTAGGTTAGGCTAGGTTAGGCTATATCACACAAAGTTTTCTCCTCAGCCACAATAATTGAACGAGACACATTTGAGCACATGTGTTGTGCTTATGCTTATGTTCTTTAGTTGAAAATTGTGCTTGTGCTGTGGCCAGTGCGATATATCACTTTCAGTTTTCCTGTTATAATAATTGAACGGGAGACACGTATGTGAATTAATTTACAAAGTTGAACTTTCTGTTTTATGTTGCAAACTTGTTTGTAAACTGGCCCAGTGCGAGATATCACTTTAAAGTTTTTGGGTTTTTGTAATTTAACGGTTAGGCTTAGAGGTGAGTTAGGGTACAAGGGTTGTGCTTTTAGTGTGTTTCTTTTTAGTTGGAAAAAATTACTTGGCCAGCCAGTTAGTAATAGGCAGGGTTAGGTATATATCACTTTAGTTTTTCCTGTTATAATAATTGAACGGGAGACACGTCTGTTGAATTAGTTTACAAAGGTGTGCTTTATGCATTTCTGTTCTTTTCTTCAAACTTGTTTCTGTGGGGTACAGTTGGATATATCACTTTTCAGTTTTCCTGTTATAATAACTGAACGGGACACACATTTGAAATAGTTTCAACTTGTGTTTATGCTTTTGTTCTTTATTTGAAAACTTGTTTCTGTGCTGTACAGCATATATCACTTTTTTCAGTTTTCCTGTTAAAATAATTGAACGGGCGACACGCATGTGAATTAGTTTACAAAGTTGTGCTTTCCGCTTCTGTTCTTTCCTTGGAAAGTTGTTTCTATTCAGTAAAATATCACTTTTCCAGTTTTCCACTGTTATACAATTGAGCGAACGGTTTAGTGAATTAGTTTACAAAGTTATGCTACTTGTTCTGTTATTTTAGTTTTGAAAGGTGTTTCTTTTTTCGGTACGGTCTGATATTCAGGTTTCAGTTTTTCCTGTTATAATAATTGAGGTTATATGTTGGATTAGTTTACAAAGATGTGCTTTGCCTTCTGTTCTTTAGTCAGTTGTTTCGCGAGGCTAGGTTAGATTACATCACATTTCAGTTTTCAGTTCCACAATAATTGAACAGGCAACACGATGTGAATTAGTTTACAAACTTGTGCTTAAGCTTGAGCCCTTTCATTGAAACTTGTTTCTGCTGTACAGTCGCGATATATTTTCGATTTCCTGTTATAATAATTGAACAGGCACACGTATGTGAATTAGTTTACAAAGTTGTGCTTATGCTTATGTGTTCTTTCTTTTACTTGTTTCTGAACAGTACAGTGCGATATATCACTTTTTAGAGTTTTGCTGTTATAATAGGTTGGGCAGGGTTAGGGTGTGTAGGTGGTTTAAGTAGTTGTGGTAGGTTTCTGTTAGGTTCGATGGAAACAGGTTTCTGTGCCAGGTTAGGGTTAGGGTTATATCACATTTGTTTTTCTTGTATTCCCAATTGAACAGGCAACACATGTGATTTAGTTTACAAACTTGTAAGCCATGCTTCTTTCATTGGAAACTTGTTCCTGTGCTGTACAGTGCCATATATCACTTTTCATTTTCCTGTTATAATAATTGAACGGGCTTACACGCATGTGATTAAGTTTACAAAAGTTGAACTTTTGCATTTCTGTTCTTTCCTTGTAACTTTTTCTGTGGGGTAAGTTAGGTTTACTTTCAGTTTTCCTGTTATAATAACTGAACGTTGGGTTGGGACGTGATGTGAATTCTTTAGGTTTACGTTGGGTTGTGGTTGATGCTTATGTTAGCTTTTCGCGAAACCTGTCAGTTTTCCTGTATTAGGTAACTAGGGTTAAAAAGCTTGGTTTAGGTTAAAAAGCTTTTAGGTTAGGGTTATTTCACAGTTTCAGTTATTTCTTATAATAATTGAACAGACAAGGTAGTGGCGTTAAATCAGGTTAGGCAAAGTAGTTTAGGGTTAGCTTAGGTTCTTTCTCGAGGCTTGGGTTAGTTTAGGCCTGTGTTGTAGTACAGGTTAGTGATATATCACATTTTCAGTTTTCCTATTATAATAATTGAACGAGGCAACACATATGTGATTCAGTTTAAAAGTTGTGCTTTATGCTTTCTGTTCTTTTGGAAAATTGTTTCTGTGCTGTACAGTGTGATATATCACTTTTCAGTTTTCCTGTATTCCTAATTGAGCAAAAACACACATGTGAATTAGTTTACAAAAAGCTGTGCTTTGTTTTTGTTCTTTCATTGGAAACTTGTTCCTGTGCTGTACAGTGTGATACACTGGTCAGGTTTTCCTGTTATAATAATTGAGTTTTCCTGTAGTCCCAATTGAGCAAGCAACACACATGTGATTTAGTTTACAAAGTAGTGCTTTTATGTTCTGTTCTTTCGTTGGAAACTTGTTCCTGTTAGGAACAAGTCAGGTTTAGGGTTAGGTTAGGTTAAGGTTAGGGTTAGGGTTAGGGTTAGGGTAGGGTTAGGGTTAGCGTTAGGTTAGGGTTAAGGTGTTAGGGTAAGGGTTAAGGTTAGGGTTAGGTAGGCCTAGGTTTAGGTTAGGGTTAGCATTAGGGGTTAGGATTAGGGTTAGGGTTAGGGTTAGGTTAGGGTTAGGGGTTAGGGTTAGTGTTACGGTTATATCACTTTTCAGTTTTCCTGTTATAATAATTTAACGGGCAACACGAATGTGAATTTGTTTACAAAGTTGTGCTTTGCGTTTCTGTTCTTTCCATGGAAACTTGTTTCTGTGCCATACAGTGTGATATATCACTTTTCAGTTTTCCTGTATTCCTAACTGAGCAAGCGACACACATGTGATTTAGTTTACAAAGTAGTGCTTTGCATTTATGGTCTTTCCTTGGAAACTTATTCCTGTTAGGAACAAGATAGGGTTACTGTTAGGTTAGGGTTAGGGTTAGGGTTAGGTTAGGTTAGGGTTATATCACTTTTCAGTTTTCCTGTTATAATAATTGAACAGGTGACACGTATGTTAATTAGTTTACAAAGTTTACAGTTTTCCTGTATTACTAATTGAGAGAGCAATACACATGTGATTTAGTTTAGAAAGTAGTGCTTTGCATTTCTGTTCTTCTTTTGGAAACTTGTTTCTGTGCTGTACAGTGTGATATATCACTTTTCAGTTTTCCTGTAGTCCTAATTGAGCGACCGACACACACATGTGATTTAGTTTACAAAGCAGTGCTTTTTGTTAATGTTCTTTCGTTGGAAAATTGTTCCTGTTAGGAACAAGTCAGGGATTAGGGTTAGGGTTAGGGTTGGGGGTTAGGGTTAGGGTTAGGTTAGGGTAGGGTTAGGGTTAGCGTTAGGGTGTTAGGGTTCGGGTTAGGGTTAGTGTCAGGGTTAGGGTTAGGGTTAGGGTAGGGATAGGTTTAGGGTTAGGGTTAGCATTAGGGGTTAGGATTAGGTTTGGGTTAGGGTTAGCGTTAGGGGTTAGGTTAGTGTTTAGTGTTATTTCACTTTTCAGTTTTCCTGTTATAATAATTGAAGAGGCGACAAATGTGAATTAGTTTACAAAGTTGTGCTTTCCGTTTCTATTCTTTCCATGGAAACTTGTTTCTGTGCCATACACTCTGATATATCACTTTTCAGTTTTCCTGTATTCCTATTTGAGCGGCGACACACATGTGATTCCATTTAAAAGTAGTGATCTGTTCTTCTGTTCTTTCATTCTAAACTTGTTCCTGTGCTGTACAGTCACGATATATCACTTTTCAGTTATCCTGTATTTCTAATTTAGCAAGTGACACACATGTGATTTAGTTTACAAAGTTGTGCTTTGCGTTTATGGTCTTTCGATGGAAACATGTTTCTGTGCCATATACTGGGATATATCACTTTTCAGTTTTCCTGTATTCCTAATTGAGCGAGCGACACACATGTGATTCTGTTTAAAAGTAGTGCTTTGCTTTTTTTTCTTTCTTGGGAACTTGTTCCTGTGCTGTACAGTCACGATATATCACTTTTCAGTTTTCCTGTTATAATAATTGAACGAGCAACACATATGTGAATTAGTATACAAAGTAGTGCTTTGCGTTTCTGTTCTTTTGATGGAAACTTGTTTCTGTACCTTACAGTGCGGTAGATCACTTTTCAGTTTTCCTGTATTCCAAATTGAGCTAGCGACACATATGTGATTCCGTTTAAAAGTAGTTCTTTGCTTTTCTGTTCTATCGTTCTAAACTTGTTCCTGTGCTGTACAGTGCGATATATCACTTTTCAGTTTTCGGGTATTCGTAACTGAGCGAGTGATACACATGTGATTTACTTTATAGAGTAGTGTTTTGCATTTATGTTCTTCCTTGGAAACTGTTAGGAACAAATTAGGGTTAGGTTTAAGGTTATGGTTAGTGTTAGGGTTAGGTAGGTTTAGGGTTAGGGTTAGGGTTAGGTTTAGGTTAGGGTTAGGTGTTAGGGTTATTGTTAGGGTGTTAGGGTTAATGTTAGGCTTATATCACTTTTCAGTTTTCCTGTTATAATAATTGAACAGGCGACACGAATGTGAATTAGTTTTCAAAGTTGTGCTTTGCGTTTCTCTTCTTTTGAAGAACCTTGTTTTCTTGCCATACATTTCGATATATATCGCTTTTCAGTTTTCCGGTATTCCTAATTGAGCGAGCAACACACATATGATTTAGTTTACAAACTAGTGTGTTGTTTTTCTGTTCTAATGATCGAAAATTTTTCTGTTCTGTACAATGTGATATATCACTTTTGAGTTTTCCTGTTAGTAATAATTGAACGGGCTACAGGTATGTGAATTCGTTCACAAAGTTTTGCTTTGCGTTTCTTTTCTTTCGATGGAAACTTGTTCGTGTGCTGTACAGTTCGATATATCACTTTTCAGTTTTCCTGTTATCATAATTGAACTGGCGACACGTATGTGAATTAGTTTACAAAGTTGTGCTTTTCATTTCTGTTCTTTCGATGAAAGCAGGTTCCTGTGCTATACAGTTCGATATATCACTTTTCAGTTTTCCTGTTATAATAATTGAACGGGGGACACGTATGTGAATTAGTTTACATAGTTGTGCTTTGCATTTCTGTTCTTTCGATGAAAACTTGTTTCTTTGCCATACAGTTAGATATATCACTTTTTAGTTTTCTTGTATTCCTACCTGAGCGATCGACACACAGGTGATTTAGTTTACAAAGGAGTGCTTTGTGTTTATGTTATTTCGATGGAAACTTGTTTCTGTGCTTGCTGTACAGGGCAAGATAACACTTTTTAGTTTTCCTGTATTCCTAATTGATCGAAAGTGACACACATGTGATTTACTTTACAAAGTATTGCTTTATGTTTATGTTATTTCGTTGGAAACTTGTTCCTATTAGGAACAAGTTAGGCGTTAGGTTAGGGTTAGGTTTAGGGTTAGGTAGGGTAAGGGATAGGGTTAGGGGTTAGGGTCAGGGTTAGGGTTCGTGTTAGGGGTTAGGGTTAGGTTTAGGTTAGGTTAGGGTTATATCACTTTTCACTTTTCCTGTTATAACAATTGAACAGGCGACACGTATGTGAATTAGTTTACAAAGTTGTGCTTTGCTTTTTTGTTCTTTCGATGGAAACTTGTTTCTGTGCCGTAGAGTGCGAGATATCACTTTTCAGTATTCCTGTTATAATTATTGATCGGGCAACACGTATTTGAATTAGTTTACAAAGTTTTGCTTTGTGTTTCTGTTCTTTCGATCTAAACTTGTTCCTGTGCTCTACAGTTTAATATATCACTTTTCAGTTTTCAAGTTATAAAAATTAAACGGGCGACATGTATGTGAATTAGTTTACAAAGTTGTGTTTTTGTTTCTGTTCTTTCGATGGAAACTTGTTTCTGTGTGGTACAGTTCGAGATAACACTTTTCAGTTTTCCTGTATTCCTAATTGAGCGAGTGACACACATGTGATTCCGTGTAAAAGTAGGGCTTTGTTACTGTGCTTATGTTCTTCAGTTGTATTCCTAATTGAGCGTGGCACACATGTGATTTACTTCTTCCTGGTTTAGGAAAACAGTTTCTTTCGTTGGAAACTTTTCCTGTTGAGGTTAGGTTAGGGTTAGGGTTAGGGTTAGGGGTTAGGGTTAGGGTTAGTTTTAGGGAATAGGGTTAGGGTTAGGGTTAGGGTTAGGGGCTTAGGTTAAGGTTAGTGTTATATCACTTTTCAGTTTTCCTGTTATATTAATTGAACAGGCAAATACGAATGTGAATTAGTATACAAAGTTGTGCTTTGCTTTCTGTTCTTTCGATGGAAAGTAGTTTCTGTGCTGTACAGTGTGATATATCACTTTTCAGTTTTCCTGTTATAATAATTGAACCGGTGACAGGTATTTGAATTAGTATACAAAGTGTGCTTTGCATTTCTGGTCTTCTGCTGGAAACTTGTTTCTGTGCTGTACAGTGTGATGTATCACATTTCAGTTTTCCTGTTATAATAATAGAACGGGCGGCAAGTATGTGAATTAGTTTACAAAGTTGTGCTTTGCGTTTCTGTTCTTTCGATGGAAACTTGTTTCTGTGCCGTACAGTGTGGGATAACACTTTTCAGGTTTCCTGTATTCTTAATTGAGCGAGTGACACACATGTTATTCCTTTTAAAAGTAGTGCTTTGCGTTTCTGTTCTTCTGTTGAAACTTGTTTCTGTGCTGTACAGTGTGATATATCACTTTTCAGTTTTCCTGTTATAATAATTGATTGGGCAACAAGTATGTGAATTAGTTTACAAAGCTGTGCTTTTCATTTCTGTTCTTTCGATGCAAACTTGTTCCTGTGCTGTACAGTGTGATATATCACTTTTCAGTTTTCCTGTTATAAAATTGTAATGGCGACACGTATGTGTGAATTAGTTTACAAAGTTGTGCTTTACTTTTCTGTTCTTTCAATGGAAAATTGTTTCTGTGCAGTACAGTGTGAGATAACACTTTTCAGGTTTCCTGTATTCCTAATTGAGCGAGTGACACACATGTGATTCCGTGTAAAAGTAGTGCTTTGCTTTTCTGTTCTTTCTTTCGAAACTTGTTCCTGTGCTGTAAAGTGCATTATATCATTTTCAGTTTTCCTGTATTCCTAACTGAGCTAGTGGCACACATGTGATTTTAGTTTACAAAGTAGTGCTTTATGCTTATGTTCTTTCATTGAAACTTCTTCCTCTTAGGAACATGTTAGGGTTAGGGTTAGGGTTAGTGTTAGGGATAAGGTTAGGGTTAGGTTTTAGGATTAGGGTGAGGGTTACCGTTATGTTTAGGGGCTTAGGGTTAGGGTTAGTGTTATATCACTTTTCATTTTTCCTGTTATAATAATTGAACAGGTGACACGAATGTGAATTAGTATACAAAGTTGTGATTTGGGTTTCTGTTTTTTTCGATGGAAACTTGTTTGTGTGTTGTACAGTGTGATATATCACTTTTCAGTTTTTCCTGTTATAATAATTGAATGTTTGACAGATATTTGAATTAGTATACAAAGTTTTGCTTTGCATTTCTATTCTTCTGCTGGAAACTTGTTTCTGTGCTGTACAGTGTGATGTATCACTGTTCAGTTTTCCTGTTATAATAATTGAACAGGCAACACGTATGTGAATTAGTTTACAAAGTAGTTCTTTGCGTTTCTTTTCTTTCGATGGAAACATGTTCCTGTGCTGTACAGTTCGATATATCACTTTTCAGTTTTCCTGTTAAAATAATTGAACAGGCGACACGTATGTGAATTAGTTTACAAAGTTGTGTTTTATGTTTCTGTTCTTCTGTTGGAAACTTGTTCCTATTCTGTACAGTCGATATATCACTTTTCAGTTTTCCTGTATTCCTAATTGAGCGAGCGACACAAATGTGATTTAATTTACAAAGTAGTGCTTTATGCGTTTCTGATCTTTTGCTCAATACTTGTTCCTGTACTGTACAATGCGATATATCACTTTTCAGTTTTCCTCTTATAATAATTAAATGGGCCGCACGTATGTGAATTAGTTTACAAAGTTGTACTTTCCATTTCTGTTCTTTCGATGGAAACTTGTTTCTGTGCCTTACAGTGCGAGATAATACTTTTCAATTTTCCTGTATTCCTAATTGAGCGAGCGACACACATGTGATTCTGTTTAAAAGTAATGCTTTGCTTTTCTGTTCTTTCGTTTGAAACTTATTCCTATGTTGTACAGTGTGATATATCACTTTCCAGTTTTCCTGTATTCCTAATTGAGGGAGTGACACATATGTGAATTACTTTACAAAGTATTGCTTTGCGTTTATGATCTTTTGTTGGAAACTTGTTCCTATTAGGAACAAGTTAGCGTTAGGGTTAGGGTTAGGGTTAGGGGTAGGGTAGGGTAAGGGATAGAGTTAGGGTTTAGGGTTAGGGTTAGCGTTAGGGTTAGGTTTATATTACTTTTCACTTTTCCTGTTATAATAATTCAACAGGCAACACATATGTGAATTAATATACAAAGTTGTGCTTTGCGTTTCTTTTCTTTTGATGAAATCTTGTTCCTGTGCTGTACAATTCGATATATCACTTTTCAGTTTTCCTGTTATAAAAATTGAACAGGCAACACATATGGGACTTAGTTTACAAAGTTGTGCTTTGCGTTTCTCTTCTTTCGATGGAAACTTGTTTCTGTGCTGTACAGTGCGAGATAACACTTTTCAGTTTTCCTGTATTCCTAATTGAGAGAGCGACACACATGTGATTCCCTTTACAAAGTAGTGCTTTGCTTTCCTGTTGTTCTGTTGGAAACTTGTTTCTGTGCTGTACAATGCGATATATCACTTTTCAGTTTTCCTGTTATAAGAATTGATCGGGCAACACGTATGTGAATTAGTTTACAAAGTTGTGCTTTGCGTTTCTGTTCGTTTGATGGAAACTTGTTTCTGTGCGGGACAGTGCGAGATAACAATTTTCCGTTTTCCTCTATTCCTAATTGAGCGAGTAACACACATGTGACTCCGTGTAAATGTAGGACTTTGCTTTTCTGTTCTTTTGTTCGAAACTTGTTCCTGTGCTGTACAGTGCATTATATCACATTTCAGTTTTCCGGTATTCCTAATTGAGCGAGTGGCACACATGTGATTTAGTTTACAAAGTAGTGCTTTGCGTTTCTGTTCTTTCGTTGGAAACTTCTTCCTGTTAGGAACAAGTTAGGGTTAGGGTTAGGGTTAGGGTTAGGTTAGGCTTAGGGTTAGGGTAGGGTTAGGGTTAGGGTTAGGGTTGGGGTTAGGGTTAAGGTTAGGGTTAGGGGTTAGGGTTACGTTTAGGGTTAGGGTTAGGGCTTAAGGTTAGGTTTAGTGTTATGTCTCTTTTCAGTTTTCCGGTTATAATAATTGAACAGGCGTACGATTGTGAATTAGTATACAAAGTTGTGCTTGGCGTTTCTGTTCTTTCGATGGAAACTTGTTTCTGTGCTGTACAGAGTGATATATCACTTTTCAGTTTTCTTGTTATGATAATTGAACGGGTGACAGGTATTTGATTTAGTATACAAAGTTGTGCTTTGCATTTCTGTTCTTCTGCTGGAATCTTGTTTCTGTGCTGTACAGTGTGATGTACCACTTTTCAGTTTTCCTGTTACAATAATTGAACGGGCGACATGTATGTGAATTAGTTTACAAAGTTGTGCTTTGCATTTCTCTTCTTTTGATGGAAACGTGTTTCTGTGCCGTACAGTGGGAGATACCACTTTTCAGTGTTCCTGTCTTCCTAATTGAGTGAGCAACACACATGTGATTCCGTTTAAAAGTAGTGCTTTGCTTTTCTCTTCTTGTGTTCGAAAATTGTTCCTGTGCTGTACAGTGCGATATATCACTTTTCAGTTTTCCTCTATTCCTAATTGAGCGAGCAACACACATGTGAATTAATTTATAAAGTAGTGCTTTGCGTTTCTGATCTTTTGCACGATACTTGTTCCTGTACTGTACAGTGCAATATATCACTTTTCAGTTTTCCTGTATTCCTAATTGAGCAAGTGGCACACATGTTATTTAGTTTACAAATCAGTGCTTTGCATTTATGTTCTTTTGTTGGAAACTTGTTCCTGTTAGGAACAAGTTAGGGGTAGGTTTATGGATAGGGTTACGGTTAGGGTTAGGGTAGGGTTAGGGTTAGGGCTAGGGTTAGGGGTTAGGGTTGGGGTTAGGGTTAGGGTTAGTGTTAGGGGCTCATGGTTAGGGTTAGGGTTATATCACATTTCAGTTTTCGTGTTATAATAATTGAACAGGCGACACGAATGTGAATTAGATTACAAAGTTGTGCTTTGCCTTTCTGTTCTTTCGATGGAAACTTGTTTCTGTGCCGTACAGTGTGAGATAACACTTTTCAGTTTTCCTGTATTCCTAAGTGAGCGAGTGACACACATGTGATTACGTGTAAATGTAGGGCTTTGCTTTTCTGTTCTTTCGTTCGAAACTTGTTCCCGTGCTGTACAGTGCATTATATCACTTTTCAGTTTTCCTGTATTCCTAATTGAGCGAGTGGCACACATATGATTTAGTTTACAAAGTAGTGCTTTGCGTTTATGTTCTTTTGTTGGAAACTTGTTTCTGTGAACTACAGTGGGAGATACCACTTTTCAGTTTTCCTGTATTCCTAATTGTGCAGGCAACACACATGGTTATTAGTTTACAAAGTTGTGCTTTACATTTCTGTTCTTTCCTTGGAAATTTTTTTTTGTGAGGTACAGTGCAAGATATCACTTTTCAGTTTTCCTGTATTTGTAATTAAAAGGGCGACACACATGTGATTTAGTTTCCAAAGTTGTGCGTTGCCTTTCTTTTCTTTTCTTGGAAACTTGTTTCTGTGCACTACAGTGGGAGATATCACTTTTCAGTTTTCCTGTATTCCTAATTGAGCGAGTGGCACACATGTGATTTCGTTTACAAAGTAGTGCTTTCGTTTATGTTCTTTCTTTGGAAACTTTTCCCTGTTAGGAACAAGTTAGGGTTAGGGTTAGGTTAGGTTAGGGTTAGGGTAGCGTTAGGATTAGGGTTAGGGTTAGTGTTAGGGTTAGGGGTTAGGGTTAGTGTTAGGGTTATATCACTTTTCAGTTTTCCTGTTATAATAATTGAACAGGCGGCACGAATGCCAATTAGTTTACAAAGTTGTGCTTTGTGTTTCTGTTCTTTCAATGAAAACTTGTTTCTTTGCCATACATTTCGATATATTGCTTTTCAGTTTTCCTGTATTCCTAATTGAGCGAGCGACACACATGTGATTTAGTTTACAAAGTAGTGCTTTGCGTTTCTGTTCTTCTGTTGGAAACTTGTTTCTGTGCCATATAGTGCGAGATAAAACTTTTCAGTTTTCCTGTTATAATAATTGAACGGGCGACACATAGGTGAATTAGTTTACAAAGTTGTACTTTGCGTTTCTGTTCATTCGATGGAAACTTGTTCCTGTGTCGTACAGTGCAAGGTAACACTTTTCAGTTTTCCTGGATACCTAATTGAGAGAGCGACACACATGTGATTCCGTTCAAAAGTATTGCTTTGTTTTTCTGTTCTTTCCTTCGAAACATGTTCCGGTACTGTACAGTGCGTTATATCACTTTTCAGTTTTCCTGTTTTCCTAATTGAGCGAGTGGCACACATGTGATTTAGTTTACAAAGTAGTGCTTTGCGTTTATGTTCTTTCGCTGGAAACATGTTCCTGTTAGGTTAGGGTTAGGCTTAGGCTTAGGCTTAGGCTTTGGCTTAGAGTTAGGTTAGGGTTAGGGTTAGGGTTAGGGTTAGGTTAGGGTTAGAGTTAGGGTTAGGGTTACAGTTAGGGGTTAGGGTTAGGGTTAGGGTTAGGCTTAGGCTTAGGGTTAGGGGCTTATGGTTAGGGTTAGGGTTATATCACTTTTCAGTTTTCCTGTTATAATAATTGAACAGGCGACACAAATGTGAATTAGTTTACAAATTTGTGCTTTGCGTATCTGTTTTTCGATGAAAACTTGTTTCTTTGCATTATATTTTGATATATCGCTTTTCAGTTTTCCTGTATTCCTAATTGAGCGAACAAAACACATGGGATTTAGTTTACAAAGTAGTGCTTTGCATTTCTTTTATTCTGTTGGAAACTTGTTTCTGTGCTGTACAGTGTGATATATCACTATTCAGTTTTCCTGTTATATTAATTGAACGGGCGACACATATTTGAATTAGTTTACAAAGTTGTGCTTTGCGTTTCTGTTCTTTCCTTCGAAACTTGTTCCTGTGCTGTACAGTTCGATATATCACTTTTCAGTTTTCCTGTTATAATAATTGAATGGGCGACACGTATGTTAATTAGTTTACAAAGTTGTGCTTTGTGTTTCTGTTCTTTCGATGGAAACTTATTCCTGTGCTGTACAGTGCAAGGTAACACTTTTCAGTTTTCCTGGATACCTAATTGAGGGAGCGACACACATGTGATTCCGTTTAAAAATATTGCTTTGTTTTCTGTTCTTTGGTTCAAAACTTGTTCCTGTGCAGTACAGTGCGTTATATCTCTTTTGAGTTTTCCTCTAATCCTAATTAATCGAGTGGCACACATGTGATTTAGTTTACAAAGTGGTGCTTTGCGTTTATGTTCTTTCATTGGAAACTTGTTCCTGTTAGGAACAAGTTAGGGTTAGGGTTAGGGTTAGGGTTAGGGTTAGGGTTAGGGTTAGGTTTAGGTAGGGTTAGGGTTAGGGTTAGGGGCTTAGGGTTAGGGTTAGGGTTAAATCCCTTTTCAGTTTTACTGTTATAATAATTGAACAGGCCACACAAATGTGAATTAGTTTACAAAGTTGTGCTTTGCTTTTCTGTTCTTTCGATGGAAACTTGTTTCTTTTCTGTAAATTTCGATATATCGCTTTTCAGTTTTCCTGTATTCCTAATTAAGCGATTGACACACATGTGATTTAGTTTACAAACTAGTGCTTTCGTTTTTGTTCTTCTTTCGGAAACTTGATTCTGTGCTGTACAGTGTGATGTATCACTTTTCCGTTTTCCTGTAATAACAATTGAACGGGCGACAGGTATTTGAATTAGTTTACAAAGTTGTGCTTTGCGTTTCTGTTCTTTCAATGGAAACTTGTTCCTGTGCTGTACAGTTCGATATATCACTTTTCAGTTTTCCTGTTATAATAATTGAACGGGCGACACGTATGTGAATTAGTTTACAAATTGTGCTTTGCATTTCTGTTTTTTCGATGGAAACTTGTTTCTGTGCCATACGAGGTAACACTTTTCAGTTTTCCTGTATTCCTAATTGAGCGAGCGACACACATGTGATTCTGTTTAAAAGTAGTGCTTTGGAGCCAAGATATGTGTCGCCGGGAAAACAGCACTTCTGAGTAGCAAGACAGCACTACCCGGGCATCGACCAGGAGACTGAACTCAGGGCCCTGAAACTACGTCGATCGTGTTTCCCAGTTGAGGGGAGGCTCCCACCGTGTGGGAATCGGTCGGGTCCACTCTAGGCTGCACAGCCAGAACCCGGAAGAAATCCCTGGTAATGCGGGCTTTGGGTCTCTGGGCTGGAGCCGTAAGCGGGCGGGTCCCTGCAACATCCCCAGGCTGATCCGTGGGCACAAGGGTACCTGAGACTGGGAGTCCCAGTCTCGGGGGGACCCCACGGGGAAAGAGGGTTGCCGGTCTGATCGCAGTTCACCCAGTCTCTCCCTGGAAATTCTCTGCCACCATCACAGCCGAGCTCCTGACGCACGCAGAGAGCTTTGCGCTCAGCTCAGTGGTACAGACAACCTGTGTGCCCCAGTACAACAGGGACTGGGAACCCCTGTCCGGAGAAGACCCCACAGAGAAATTTCCCAGGCTGATCCGTGGGCACAAGGTTAACTGAGACTGGGAGTCCCAGTCGTGGGGGGACCCCAAAGGGAAGCAGGGTTCTGGGTCTGATTGCAGGTCACCCAGTCTCTCCCCGGAAATTCTCTGCTGCAATCACAGCAGAGCTCCTGCCGCACACAGAGAGCTTTGCACTCAGCTCAGCAGTACAGACAAGCTGTGCGTCCCAGTACAACAGGGACTGGGAACCCCTGTCCGGAGAGGACCCCACGGAGAAGGAAGAAACAGTGCTGCTGGGGTCACCTAGGGAAAGTCTAGCAGACTGCAGATTGCAAACAGACAGAACTGAGTGCTCTGAGACACCACAGCAGTACTCACAACCGAAGAAAGCTAGCTACATTCAAGAAAACACAGGAAATAAATAACCTCACTTCAGTAAAACAAAAAGCAACCAAGGACACAACCGTATGACCACAGCCAACATCAAAGTCAAAGGATTTAACAGCCACTGATCATTACTCTCTCTCAATATCAATGGACTGAATTCTCCAATAAAAAGACACAGACTAACAGAATGGATGTATAAACAAAACCCAGCAATCTGTTGTATACAAGAAACACACCTAAGACACAAAGATAGACATTACCTGAGGGTAAAGGGATGGAAGACGGCTTTTCAAGCAAATGGACCCAAGAAGCAAACAGGAGTAGCCATTCTAATATCTGATAAAATAGTCTTTCAACCAAAATTAATCAAAAGAGATGGGGAAGGACACTTCATACTCATCAAGGGAAAATTCCACCAAGAAAACATCACAATCCTGAACATCTATGCCCCAAATACAAGGGCACCCACATTTGTGAAAGAAACATTGATAAAACTTAAACCACATATAGCTCCCCACACACTAATAGTAGGAAATATCAACACCCCACTCTCAACAAAGGACAGGTCAAAAAAACAGAAATTAAACAAAGAAACAATATCTCTAACAGAGGTAATGAACCAAATGGACCTAACACATATTTACAGAACCCTACACCCAAACACAAAAGAATTTACCTTCTTCTCAGCACCTCATGGAACATTCTCCAAAATAGACCACATAGTTGGTCACAAAGCAAGCCTCAACAAATACAGGAATATTGAAATAATCCCTTGTATCCTGTCGAATCACCATGGAATAAAGCTGGACCTCAGTAACAACAGAAATAGCAAAAAGCCTACACATACATTGAAAACTGAACATCTTGCTACTAAAAGACAGCTGGGTCAGGGAAGAAATAAAGAAAGAAATTAAAATCTTCCTAGAACTCAATGAAAATGAAGACACAACATACCCAAACCTGTGGGACACAATGAAAGCAGTGCTAAGAGGAAAGTTCATAGCACTAAGTGCCTTCAAGAAGAAATTTGAGAAAACGCATTCAAGCAACTTAATGGCTCACTTAAAAACCCTAGAAAAAGAAGAAGCAGACACACCAAGAAGAAGCAGACAGCTGGAAATAATCAAACTCAGGGCTGAAATCAATCAATTAGAAACAAATAAAACAATTCAAAGAATCAATGAAACCAAGAGCTGGTTCTTTGAGAAAATCAACAAGATAGACAAACCCTTAGCCAAGCTAACTAAAAGGCAGTGAGACACCATCCAAATCAACAAAATCAGAAATGAAAAGGGGGACATAACTACAGACACTGAGGAAATCTAAGCAATCATTAGGACTTACTTCAAAAGTCTATACGGAACAAAATTTGAAAATTTAAATGAAATGGACAATTTTCTTGATCGATTCCACTTACCAAAGCTAAATCAGGACCAGGTAAATCAATTAAATAGTCCTATATCCCCCAAGGAAATAGAAGCAGTCATCAAAAGTCTCCCATCCAAAAAAAGCCCAGGACCTTGATGGTTTCAGCGCAGAATTCTACCAAACATTCAAAGAAGATCTAACACCAACTCTCTTCAAACTATTCCACAAAATAGAAACAGAAGGAGCATTACCAAACTCATTCTATGAAGCCACAGTCACCTTGGTACCTAAATCTCACAAAGACTCAACAAAGAAAGAGAATTTCAGGCCAATCTCCCTTATGAACATTGATGCAAAAATACTCAACAAAATACTAGCAAACCGAATACAAGAACACATCAAAGATATCATCCACCATGACCAAGTAGGCTTCATCCCAGGTATGCAGGGATGGTTCAGTATATGGAAATCCATCAATGTGATCCACCATATTAACAAATTGAAAGAAAAAAAAAACCACATGATAATCTCCCTAGATGCTGAAAAGGCCTTTGACAAAATCCAACATCCATTCATGTTCAAAGTATTGGAGAGATCAGGGATACAAGGCACATATCTAAACATAGTAAAGGCGATATACAGCAAGCCTATAGCCAACATCAAACTGAACGGAGAGAAACTTAAAGCAATCCCACTGAAATCAGGGACAAGACAAGGCTGCCCACTCTCTCCATATCTCTTCAACATAGTGCTGGAAGTCCTTGCTAGAGCAATAAGACAGTTGAAGGAGATCAAGGGGATACAAATTGGAAAGGAAGAAGTCAAATTATCACTATTTGCAGATGATATGATAGTATACGTGAGTGACCCCAAAAACTCTACCAGGGAACTCCTACAGCTGATTAACACCTTCAGCAAAGTGGCCGGATACAAAATTAACTCAAAAAAATCAGTAGCCCTCCTGTATACAAAAGACAAAAGGGCTGAGAAAGAAATTAGGGAAACAACACCCTTCACAATAACAAATGACATACGGTACCTCGGAGTAACCCTAACCGAGGAAGTAAAAAATATGTATGAAAAAAATTTCAAATCTCTGAAGAAAGAACTAGAAGAAGATATGAGAAGATGGAAAGATCTCCCATGCTCATGGCTTGGTAGAATTAACATAGTAAAAATGGCCATCTTAACAAAAGCAATCTACAGATTCAATGCAATGCCCATCAAATTACCAACACAATTCTTTACAGACTTGGAAAGAAAAATTCTCAACTTCATATGGAATAACAAGAAAACCAGAATTGCAAAAACAATCCTCTACAATAAAAGATCTTCTGGAGGTAACTCCATCCCTGATCTTAAGTTGTACTATAGAGCAACAGTTTTAAAAACTGCATGGTACTGGCATAGAAACAGAATGGTGGATCAATGGAACCGAACAGAGGACCCAGAAATAAACCCACACACTTATGGACACCTGATATTTGACAAAGACACCAAAATCATACAATGGAAAAAAGATAGCATCTTCAACAAATGGTGCTGGTCCAACTGGATGTCTATATGTAGAAAAATGAAAATAGATCCATACTTATCACCCTGCACAAAACTGAAGTCCAAGTGGATCAAAGACCTCAACATAAAACCAGACACATTAAATCGGCTTGAAAAAAAAGTGGGGAATACCCTAGAACTCATTGATACAGGGGAAAACGTCCTGAACATAACTCCAACAGCACAGGCTCTAAGAGCAACAATCAATAAACGGGACCTCATGAAACTGAAAAGCTTCTGCAAAGCAAAGGACACCGTCATCAAAACAAAGCGACCTCCTACAGGTTGGGAAAGAATCTTCACCAACACTTTATCTGACAGAGGACTCATATCAAGTATATATAAAGAACAAAAGAAGCTGAAAAGCAGCAAACCAAGTAATCCACTTAAAAAATGGGGAACAGAGCTAAACAGAGAATTCTATGTAGAGGAATACCGAATGGCAGAGAAGCACTTAAAGAAATGCTCAACCTCACTAGCCATTAGGGAAATGCAAATCAAAACAACCCTGAGATTTCACCTTACACCCATGAGAATGGCCAAGATCAAAAACTCAAGTGACAACACATGCTGGAGAGGTTGTGGAGAAAGAGGAACCCTTCTCCACTGCTGGTGGGAATGTAAACTGGTACAACCACTCTGGAAATCAATCTGGCGTTTTCTCAGAAAACTAGGAATAGTGCTTCCCCAAGATCCAGCCATAACACTCCTAGGCATATATCCAAAAGAGGTTCAAGCACACAAAAAGGAAATTTGCTCAATCATGTTCGTAGCAGCTTTATTTGTAATAGCCAGAAGCTGGAAACAACCCAGATGCCCCTCAACTGAAGAATGGATGCAGAAAATGTGGTACATTTACACAATGGAATATTACTCAGCAACGAAAAATTAGGAAATCATGAAATTTGCAGGTAAATGGTGGGATCTGGAAAGGATCATCCTGAGTGAGTTGTCACAGAAGCAAAAAGACACACATGGTATATACTCACTCATATAGACATACAACATAGGACAAACCCACTAAAACCTGTGCATCTAAAGAAACTAAGCAAGAGAGAGGACCCCAACTAAAATGTCTAATCCCCATCCGGAAAGGCAAAGAGGATGGACATCAGAAGAAGAAGAAAACAGGAAACAACCTAGGAACCTACCACAGAGGGTCTCTGAAAGCCTCTGCCCTACAGACTATCAAAGCAGAAGCTAAGCCTGATGGGCAACTGTTGGGCAGAGTGAATGGAATTTTATGTAAGAACTGGGAAATAATAAGAGCTGGAGAGGACAGGGTCTCCACAAGGAGAGCAACAGAACAAGAAAATTTGAACACAGGGAACTTCCCAGAGACTCATACTCCAACCAAGGACTATTCATAGAGATAACCCAGAACCCCTGCACAGATGTAGCCCAGGGCAGTTCAGAGTCCAATTGGGTTACATAGTAATGAGAAGAGGGGCTGCCTCTGACATGAACTGACTGGCCTGATCTTTAGTCACCTCCTCCTGAGGGGGAGCAAACTTACCAGGCCATAGTAGAGGACAATGCAGCCACTTTTGATGTGAACTGATGGAGTAAGATCAGAAAGGAGAGGAGAACCTCCCCTATCAGTGGACTGGGGGAGTGGCATGCATGCAGAGGGAGGAGGGAGGGTGGGATTGGGAGGGGAGGGAGGGGCTTATGGGGGGATGCAGAGTGCATAAAGTGTAATTGATGAAAAATTTAAAAAAAAAAGGAAAAAATAATAATTTAAGAACCTTAAATGACTTTCAAAAGTGGAGGAAAACATGGAGTTAATAAATTTGCATGGAGCACGTCTCGCCCCTGGGGGCAATGGTCTCCTGAACCTACTCAGACCTCGGACACCACCACTGCTAGTTCTAGAACCAATGCAGGATGTTCCAACGAGGGGGTTAAGGCTTCTCATAATATTTCCTATAAGCCCACACCTGTTTGTTTACATCCCCCATTTTTATTCATTATTAGCCAGATAGAGCCAAGTAATCGTAGTAATGATACTTGCTTTTTTGCCCAATGCTGTAATGCTAGTAAATTTACTAGCTGGTTACTCACATGCCTCGCTGGGTGCCTGTGCCCGTTGATGCCCTCACGCTGTGACTCTCTTCAGACAGAAAAGGGATCTTGGAATTACAGCTGCCATTGTTACTGCCATCTCATTGGCTGCTGTTGGAGCTACCACCACAGCATTAGCCATGATTCATACTGGGCAGACTGCTCAGACCCTGAATAACCTTTTAGTCAAGGTAGCTCATGCCTTAGATGTACAAAAAGGAATTAATGCTCAACTAAAAGGAGGTTTGATGGTGTTCAATCAGAGGTTTGACCTCGTGCAGGAGCAAATTGATACCCTATGGCAAATCGCTCAACTTGGCTGTCAATGAAAGTATGCTGGACTTTGTGTCACTAGCATACAACATGAGAATTTTCCCTGTGCTGCAAATCTGTCTAAACAATTGTCAAGCTATATTTTAGGTAATTGGACTGGAGAATTCGATACTACGATGGACCAGCTGAGAGTGGCCATTGTCATGGTAAATTCTACCAGAGTGGACGCAGGACTAGCCACAGGATTATCATCATGGATTGCTGCAGCCATGAATCATCTGAAGGAATGGGCGGGCATGGAAGCGTTAGCAGGCCTTCTGGTGTTGGTCACCTTGGTTTGCCTGTGGTATATATGCAAGATTAGAGTCTCACAACAGCGTAATGCAGCCATGACCATTTAGGCCTTTACAGCCATTGAAGCAGGACATTCTCCCCAAGCATGGTTGGCTACCATAAAAAGCCAAAATGTTACGCTCAGGATGCAAGGCTAAGCAGTGCACTCAGGGTCAGCAGCCTTGGACCCAGAGAAGAACATGTCTGATTGCATGCGAGTTGATGCCCCAGGTCCCGCCTCTGAGAAAAAGGTTTCTGACAGGTCTGATGCTCTTTGGGTTGATGACACCTAAATGAACATCAGTACAAAGTCCCAATTTATTTCTAATATCAGAGATCAGACCTCTACTCTTGCCTGATGCGTCCAAAACAAAAAAGGGGAACTGTAAAGAGCTGTGTAATGCTGCGCCTGAAAGATGGAGCTGTTTTCCGCCTTCTACCGTCCCGATGGTGAGTGCTCTCTGTCACAAACAGCTCCACATTTGGCTAAGGCTGAGGATCTGGCTTGCTTCCATGTATGTGGACCTATCTGCATTGCCCACGTGGCATGCTGAGGTTGGTTACCCAGAGGCTATTTAAAGTGGGCTGGCTTTCCCCAGGGTCAGATGATTGTTCAAGGTTCCTGAATAAACTGCATTTAAAAAATAAATAAATAAAACAAAACATCAAGTTAAAAAAAAAAAGTAGCGCTTTGTTTTTGTGTTCTTTCATTTGAAACTTGTTCCAACAAAAGAACAGAAAAGTAAAGCACTACTTTGTAATCTAAATAATATGTGTGTCGCTCGCTCTATTAGGAATACAGGAAAACTAAAAAGTGATATATCACACTGTAAGGCACAGAAAAAAGTTTTCATAGAAATAACAGAAACGGAAAGCACAACTTTGTAAACTAATTCACATACGTGTTGCCTGTTCAATTATTATAACAGGAAAACTAAAAAGTGATATAACCCTAACAATTACCCTAACCCTAACCCTAACACCCAAACCCTAACCCTAATCCTAACACTAACTCCCTAACCCTAACCCTAACCCTAACCCTAACCCTAACCCCCTAACCCTAAACTTAACCCTAAACGTAACACTACCCTACCCTAACCCTAACCCTAACCCTAACCCTAACCTTAACCCTTACTCTAACCCTAATCCTGACTTGTTCCTAACAGTAACAAATTTCCAATGAAAGAACAAAAAAGCAAAGCACTACTTTTAAACAGAATCACATGTGTGTCGCTCGCTCAATTAGTTATACAGGAAAACTGAAAAGTGATATATCGAACTGTAAGGCAAAGAAACAAGTTTTCATCAAAAGAACAGAAACGCAAACGACAACTTTGTAAACTAATTCACATACGTGTCGCCTGTTCAATTAATATAACAGGAAAACTGAAAAGTGATATAACCCTAATGATAATCCCCTAACCCTAACCCTAACCTTAACCCCATAAACCTAACCCTAACGCTATCCCGAACCCTACCCTAACCCTAACCCTAACCCTTACCTAACCATAACCCTAACGCCTAACCCTAACACTAAACCTACCCTAAACCTAACACTAACGCTAAAGCTAACCCTAAATTGTTCCTAATAGGAACAAGTTTCCAAGGAAAGAATATAAAAGCAAAGCACTACTCTGTAAACTAAATCACATGTGTGTCACTCGCTCAATTAGGAATACAGCTATGGTATAGAAACAAGTTTCCATCGAAAGAACAGAAACGCAAAGCACTACTTTGTATACTAATTCACATACGTGTCGCCCGTTCAATTACTAAAACAAGAAAACTGAAAAGTGATATATCGCACTGTACAGCACAGGAACAAATTTCCAACGAAAGAACAGAAAAGCAAAGCACTACTTTTAAACAGAATCATATGTGTGTCGCTTGCTAAATTAGGAATACAGGAAAACTGAAAAGTGATATATCGAACTGTACGGCAAAGAAACAAGTTTTCATCGAAAGAACAGAAACGCAAAGCACAACTTTGTAAACTAATTCACTTACATGTCGCCCGTTCAATTATTACAACAGGAAAACTGAAAAGTGATATATCGCACTGTACAGAACAGGAACAAGTTTCAAATGAAAGAATAGAAAAGCAAAGCACTACTTTGTAAACTAAATCACATGTGTGTCCCTTGCTCAATTAGGAATACAGGAAAACTGAAAGGTGATATATCGAACTGTACAGCAAAGAAACAAGTTTTCATCAAAAGAACAGAAACGCAAAGCACAACTTTGTAAACTAATTCACATACGTGTCGCCTGTTCAATTATTATAACAGGAAACTGAAAAGTGATATAAGCCTAACCCTAACCCTAACACACTAACACTAACCCTAACCCCTAACCCTAAACCTACCCTAACCCTAACACTATCCCTAACCCTAACCCTAACCCTAAATTGTTCCTAACTGGTTTCCAAGGAAAGAACATAAATGCAAAACACTACTCCGTAAACTACATCACAAGTCTTTCACTCGCTCAATTAGGAATACAGGGAAACTGAAAAGTGATATATCGCACTGTACAGCAAAGGAACAAGTTTAGAACGAAAGAATAGAAAAGCAAAGCATTACTTTTAAACGGAATCACATGTGTGTCGCTCGCTCAATTAGGAATACAGGAAAACTGAAAAGTGATATATCTCACTGTATGGTATAGAAACAAGTTTCCATCAAAAGAACATAAACGCAAAAAACTACTTTGTATATTAATTCATATACGTGTCGCTCGTTCAATTATTATAACAGGAAAACTGAAAAGTGATATATCGCACTGTACAGCACAGGAACATGTTCCCAAGGAAAGAACAAAAAAGCAAAGCACTACTTTTAAACAGAATCACATGTGTGTTGCTTGCTCAATTAAGAATACAGGAAAACTGAAAAGTGATATATCGAACTTTACGGCAAAGAAACAAGTTTTCATCGAAAGAACAGAAACGCAAAGCACAACTTTGTAAACTAATTCACATACATGTCACCTGTTCAATTAATATAACAGGAAAACTGAAAAGTGACATAACCTTAACCATAACCCTCTAACCCTAACCATAACCACATAAACCTAACCCTAATGCTAACCCTAAACCTACAATAACCCTAACCCTAACCCGAACCCTAACCCTTAACCTAACGCCTAACCCCAACCCTTAACCTACCCTAACCCTAACACTAACCCTAACGCTAACCCTAACCCTAACTTGTTCCTAACAGGAACAAGTTTCCAAGGAAAGAAGTTAAACGCAAAGCACTACTCTGTAAACTAAATCACATGTGTGTCACTTGTTCCTAAAAGGAACAAGTTTCCAAGGAAAGAACTTAAACGCAAAGCACTACTCTGTAAACTAAATCACATGTGTGTCACTACCTCTATTAGGAATACAGGAAAACTGAAAAGTGATGTATCGCACTGTACAGCACAAGAACAAGTTTGTAACGAAAGAACAGAAGAACAAATCACTACTATTAAACGGAATCACATGTGTGTTGCTCACTCAATTAGGAATACAGGAAAACTGAAAAGTGATATATCGCACTGTATGGCACAGAAACAAGTTTCCCTCGAACGAACAGAAACGCAAAGCACAACATTGTATACTAATTCACATATGTGTCGCCTGTTCAATTATTATTACAGGAAAACTGTAAAGTGATATAACACACTGTACCACACAGGAACAACTTTCAAACGAAAGACCAAAAAAGCAAAGCACTACATTTAAACAGAATCACATGAGTGTTGCTCAATCAATTAGGAATACAGGAAAACTGAAAAGTGACATATCCCAGTGTACGGCCAAGAAACAAGTTTCCATAGAAAGAACAGAAACGCAAAGCACAACTTTTTAAACTAATTCACATACGTGTTGCCCGTTCAATTATTATAACAAGAAAACTGAAATGTAAAATATCACACTGTACAGTACAGGAACACCTTTCGAACGAAAGAACAGAAAAGCAAAGCACTATTTTGTAAACTAAATCACATGTGTGTCGCTTGCTCAATTAGGAATACAGAAAAACTGAAAAGTGATATATCACAGTGTATGGCACAGAAACAAGTTTCCATGGAAAGAACAGAAACACAAAGCACAACTTTGTAAACTAATTCACATTCGTGTCGCCCGTTCAAATATTATAACAGGAAAACTGAAAAGGGATATAACCCTAACAATAACCCTAACCCCTAACCCTAACCCTAACCCTAACCCTAATCCTAACCCCTAACGTTAAGAAAGCCTAACCTAAACCTAGCCCTACCCTAACCTAACCCTAACCCTAACCCTAACAGTAACACTAACCCTAACCCCTAACGCTAACCCTAACCCTAAATCTAGCCAGAACAAAACCCTAACCACATAACCCTAACCCTAACCCAACTAGGGAATACCTGACTTGTTCCTAACAGGAACAAGTTTCCAAAGAAAGAACATAAACAAAAAGCACTACTTTGTAAACTAAATCACATGTGTGTCGCTCGCTCAATTAGGACTACAGGAAAACTGAAAAGTTTTATCTCGCACTGTACGGCACAGAAACAAGTTTCCATCGAAAGAACAGAAATGCAAAGCACTATTTTGTAAACTAAATCACATGTGTGTCGCTTGCTCAATTAGGAATACAGAAAAACTGAAAAGTGATATATCACAGTGTATGGCACAAAAACAATTTTCCATGGAAAGAACAGAAACGCAAAGCACAACTTTGTACACTAATTCACATTCGTGTCGCCCGTTCAAATATTATAACAGGAAAACTGAAAAGGGATATAACCCTAACAATAACCCTAACCCCAACCCTAACCCTAACCCTAACCCTAACCCTAATCCTAACCCCTAACGCTAAGCCTAACCCTAAACCTAGCCCTACCCTAACCCTAACCCTAACCCTAACAGTATCCCTAACCCTAACCCCTAACGCTAACCCTAACCCAAAATCTAGCCCTAACCATAACCCTAACCCTAACCCTGACTTATTCCTAACAGGAACAAGTTTCCAACGAAAGAACATAAACGAAAAGCCCTACTTTGTAAACTAAATCACATGAGTGTCGCTCGCTCAATTAGGACTACAGGAAAACTGAAAAGTTTTATCTCGCACTGTACGGTAGAGAAACAAGTTTCCATCGAAAGAACAGAAACGCAAAGCATAACTTTGTAAACTAATTCACATACGTTTCGCCTGTTCAATTATTATAACACAAAAACTGAAAAGTGATATATCACACTGTACAGCACAGAAAGAAGTTTCCAAAAGAGGAACAGAAATGCAAAGCACTACTTTGTAAACTAAATCACATGTGTGTTGCTCTCTCAATTAGAAATACAGGAAAACTGAAAAGTGATATATCGAACTGTATGGCAAAGAAACAAGTTTTCAATGAAAGAACCGAAACGCAAAGCGCAACTTTGTAAACTAATTCACATACGTGTCACCTGTTCAATTATTATAACAGGAAAACTGAAAAGTGATATAACCCTAACCCTAACCCTAACGCTAAGCCTAACCCTAACCCTAACCCTAACTTGTTCCTAACAGGAAAAAGTTTCCAAGGAAAGACCATAAACGCAAAGCACTACTTTGTAAACTAAATCACATGTGTGTCACTTGCTAAATTAGAAATATAGGATAACTGAAAAGTGATGTACCGCACTGTACAGCACAGGAACAAGTTTATAATGAAAGAACAGAAGAAAAAATCACTATTATTAAACGAAATCACATGTGTGTTGCTCACTCAATTAGGAATACAGGAAAACTGTAAAGTGATATATCGCACTGTACGGCACAGAAACAAGTTTCCATCGAACGAACAGAAACGCAAAGCACAACTTTGTATACTAATTCACATACGTGTCACCTTTTCAATTAGTATTACAGGAAAACTGAAAAGTGATATATCACACTTTACCACAGAGGAACAAGTTTCAAACGAAAGAACAGAAAAGCAAAGAACTACTTTTAAACAGAATCACATGAGTGTTGCTCGCTCAATTAGGAATACAGGAAAACTGAAAAGTGATATATCCCAGTGTACGGCAAAGAAACAAGTTTCCATCGAAAGAACAGAAACGCAAAGCATAACTTTTTAAACTAATTCACATTCGTGTCGCCCATTCAAATATTTTAACAGGAAAATTGAAAAGGGATATAACCCTAACAATAAAACTAACCCCCTAACCCTAACCCTAATCCTAACCCCTAACGCTAAGCCAAACCCTAAACCTAGCCCTACCCTAACCCTAACCCTAAACCTAACAGTAACCCTAACCCTAACCCCTAACGCTAACCCTAACCCTAAATTTAGCCCTAACCTAACCTAAACCTAACGCTAACCCTAACCCTAACCCTAACCCTAACCTGAAACCCTGACTTGTTCCTAACAGGAACAAGTTTCCAACAGAAGAACAGAAACGAAAAGCACTACTTTGTAAACTAAGTCACATGTGTGTCGCTCGCTCAATTAGGACTACAGGAAAACTGAAAAGTTTTATCTCGCACTGTAAGGCACAGAAACAAGTTTCCATCGAAAGAACAGAAACGCAAAGCATAACTTTGTAAACTAATGCACATACGTGTCGCCTGTTCAATTATTATAACAGGAAAACTGAATAGTGATATAAGACTAAACCTAACCTAACAACCTAACCATATCCCTAACCTAACCCTAACACCTAACCGTAAAAACCTAACCTATACCTAACCCTACCCTAACCCTAACACTAACCCTAACCCTAATCCTAACCCTAACCCTAACTCGAACTTGTTCCTAACAGGAAAAATTTTCCAAGGAAAGACCATGAACACAAAGCACAACTTTGTAAACTAAATCACATGTGTGTCACTCACTAAATTATAAATATAGGAAAACTGAAAAGTGATATATCGCACTGTACAGCACAGCAACAAGTTTAGATCCAAAGAACAGAAGAACAAATCACTACTTTTAAACGGAATCACATGTGTGTCGCTCACTCAATTAGTAATAGAGGAAAATTTAAAAGTGATATATCAAATTGTACAGCAAAGAAACAAGTTTTCAATGAAAGAACCGAAATGCAAAGCGCAACTTTGTAAACTAATTCACATACGTGTCACCTGTTCAATTACTATAACAGGAAAACAGAAAAGTGATATAACCCTAACCCTAACCCTAACGCTAACCCTAACCCTAACCCTAACCCTAACCCTAACTTGTTCCTAACAGGAACAAGTTTCAAGAAAGACCATAAACGCAAAGCACTACTTTGTAAACTAAATCACATATGTGTCACTTGCTAAATTAGAAATACAGGATAACTGAAAAGTGATGTATTGCACTGTACAGCACAGGAACAAGTTTATAACGAAAGAACATAAGAACAAATCACTACTATTAAACGGAATCACATGTGTGTTGCTCACTCAATTAGGAATACAGGAAAACTGAAAAGTGTTATATCGCACTGTATGGCACAGAAACAAATTTCCATCCAAAGAACAGAAACGCAAAGCACAACTTTGTATAATAATTCACATACGTGTCACCTGTTCAATTATTATTACAGGAAAACCGAAAAGTGATATATCACACTGTACCACACAGGAACAAGTTTCAAACGAAAGAACAGAAAAGCAAAGCACTACTTTTAAACAGAATCACATGAGTGTTGCTCGCTCAATTAGGAATACAGGAAAACTGAAAAGTGATATATCCCAGTGTATGGCAAAGAAACAAGTTTCCATCGAAAGAACAGAAATGCAAAGCATAACTTTTTAAACTAATGCACATTCTTGTCGCCCGTTCAAATATTATAACAGGAAAACTGAAAAGGGATATAACCCTAACAATAACCCTAACCCCCTAACCCTAACCCTAACCCTAATCCTAACCCCTAACGCTAAGCCTAACCCTAACCCTAACCCTAAATCTAGCCCTAACCCTAACCCTAACCTAACCCTAACCCTAACCCTGACTTGTTCCTAACAGGAACAAGTTTCCAAGGAAAGACCATAAACGCAAAGCACTACTTTGTATACTAAATCACATGTGTGTCGCTCGCTCAATTAGGACTACAGGAAAACTGAAAAGTTTTATCTCGCACTGTACGGCACAGAAACAAGTTTCCATCGAAAGAACAGAAACGCACAGCATAACTTTGTAAACTAATACACATACATGTTGCCTGTTCAATTATTATATCAGAAACTGAAAAGTGATATATCACACTGTACAGCACAGAAACAAGTTTCCAAAAGAAGAACAGAAATGCAAAGCACTACTTTGTAAACTAAATCACATGTGTGTTGCTCTCTTAATTAGTAATACAGGAAAACTGAAAAGTGATATAACCTAACAAACCTAACCCTAACCCCTAACCCTAACCTAATAACCCTAATCCTAATCCTAACCTAACCCTAACCTAACCCTAACCTAAACCTAGCCCTAACCCTAACCTCACCCTAACCCTAACACTAAAACCTAACACTAACCACAAACCCTACACTAACCCTAATCCTAACCCAACAAGTAACCCTGACCCTAACGCTAACTCCTAACTCCTGACTTGTTCCTAAATTAGAACAAGTTTCCAAAGAAAGAATATATCGCCTGTACATAAACGAAGAACAAATCACTACTTTGTAAACTAAATCACATGTGTGTCACTCACTCAAATTAGAAATACAGGAAAACTGAAAAGTGATATATCGCACTGTACAGCACAGGAACAAGTTTACAATGAAAGAAAAGAAGAACAAATCACTACTTTTAAACGGAATCAAATGTGTTTAAACTAAATCACAAAACTGAAAACATATCTCTGTTCAATTAAAGGAATACAGGAAAAAGAGAAACACAAAACTACTGATATAAATCACATGTGTACAGCACAGAAAAACAAAAGTTTCACATGGAAACAAGTTTTCACAAAGAACACAAACGCAAATCACAACTTTGTAAACTAATTCACATTCGTGGTCGCCTGCTTCAATATTATTATAACAGGAAAACTGAAAAGGGATATAACCCTAATAACCTTAACCACCTAACCCTAACCCTAACCCTAACCCTAATCCTAACCCCTAATGCTAAGCCTAACCCAAACCTAGCCCTGGCCTAACCCTAACCCTAACCCTAACCCTAACCCTAACACTAAGAGTAACCCTGACCCAACCCCTAACGCTAACCCTAACACTAAATCAAGCCCTAAAACCCTAACCCTAACCCTAACCTAAATCACAACCCTGTCTTGTTCCTAACAGGAACAAGTTTCCAACAAAAGAACATAAACGAACTGCACTGCTTTGTAAACTAAATCACATGTGTGTCGCTTCAATTAGGACTACAGAAAAACTGAAAGTTTTATCTCAAACGTACAGCACAGAAACAAGTTTCCATTGAACAGAAAAGAAAAAGCAACTTTTAAAGTAATGCACATACGTGTCGCCTGTTCAATTATTAATACAGGAAAACTGAAAAGTGATATATCGAACTGTACAAATAAACATGTTTCCATCAAAGAACAGAAATGCAAAGCACAACTTTTAAACTAATTCACATACGTGTCGCCTGTTCAATTATTATAAAATGTAAACTGAAAAGTGAAATATCGCTACTGTACAGCACAGGAACAACTTTCAAACGAAGAACAGAAAAGCAAAGCACTACTTTGTAAACTAAATCACATGTGTGTCGCTCACTCAATTAGGAATACAGGAAAACTGAAAAGTGATATATCACAGTGTATGGCACAGAAACAAGTTTCCATCGAAAGAACAGAAACGCAAAGCACAACTTTGAAAACTAATTCACATACGTGTCGCCTGTTCAATTATTATAACAGGAAAACTGAAAAGTGATATAAGACTAACCCTAACCCTAACAACCTATCCATAATCCGAACCCTAACCCTAACCCCTAACTGTAACCGTAACCCTAACCGTAACCCTAACCCTAACCCTAACCCTAACCCTAACACTAACCCTAACCCTAACCCTAACCCTAACTCCTAACCCTAACTTGTTCCTAACAGGAACAAGTTTCCAAGGAAAGACCATAAACGCAAAGCACTACTTTGTAAAATAAATTACATGTGTGTCACTCGCTAAATTAGAAATACAGGAAAACTGAAAAGTGATATATTGCACTGTACAGCACAGAAACAAGTTTCCATCTAAAGAACAGCAACGCAAAGCACAACTTTGTATACTAATTCACATACATGTCGCCAGTTCAATTATTATTACAGGAAAACTGAAAAGTGATATAACACTAACAATAACCCTAACCACCTAAACAACCCTTAATCCTAACCCTAACGAACCCTAACCTAAATCTAGCAAACACTAACTTTAAAACTAAATCACAACCCTAACCCGTAACCCTAACCCTAACCCTAACCCTCAACCCTAGGAAACCCTGACTTGTTCCTAAAAAAAATTCTGAAAAACATAAACGTGACTATAACCCTAAAACATGTGTCCTAGTACAAAGGAAACTGAAATGTTTTATCTGACTTGTTCCTGCAGAAACAAATTTTCCATCCAAAGAACAGAAAAAACACAACTTTGTATACTAATTCACATACTTTCAATAATTATTACAGGAAAACTGAAATGACATATCACACTGAACCACACAGGAACAAGTTTCAAATAGGAACAGAAAAAGCAAAACACTACTTTTAAACAGAATCACATGTTTTATCTCAATTAGGAATACAGGAAAACTGAAAAGTGATAATCCTGTACATGTAAAGCACAGAAACAAATTTCCATCCAAAGAACAGAAACATAAACACAACTTTGTAAAACTAAAATCACATGTGTGTCACCTGTTCAATTATTATAACAGGAAAAGATGAAAAGAAATATATCACACTGAACCACAACAGGAACAAGTTTATAAATGTAAGAACAGAAAAACAAAACACTACTTTTAAACTAAATCACATGTGTGTCACTCACTCAATTAGTAATACAGGAAAACTGAAAAGTGATATATCACAGTGTACAGCACAGGAACAAGTTTCCAATGAAAGAACAGAAGAACAAATCACTACTTTGTAAACTAATTCACATGTGTGTCACCTGTTCAATTATTATAACAAGAAAACTGAAAAGAGATATATCGCTGTACTGAAAAGTGAAATATCGCACTGTAATAAGCAAAGGAACAAAAAAAGAACGAAAGAACAGAAAAAAAGCAAAGCACTACTTTGTAAACTAAATCACATGTGTTTTGCCACTCAATTAGGAATACAGGAAAACTGAAAAGTGATATATCACAGTGTATGGCACAGAAACAAAATTCCATGGAAAGAACAGAAACACAAAGCACAACTTTGTAAACTAATTCACATTCGTGTCGCCTGTTCAAATATTATAACAGGAAAACTGAAAAGGATATAACCCTAACAATAAACCTAACCCAAACATAACCCTAACCCTAACCCTAACAACCCCTAATGCTAAGCTAACCCTAAACCTCCCTACCCTAACCCTAACCCTAACCTAACCCTAACCCTAACCCTAACCCTAACACTAAAAACCTGACCTAACCCACCTAACAAGTTAACCCTAACACTAAAAGCTAGCCACTAAAATAACCCTAACCCTAACCCTAACCCTAAATCAAGAAAACTGTCTTGTTCCTAACAGGAACAAGTTTCCAACGAAAGAACATAAAGGAAAAGCACTACTTTATAAACTAAATCACATGTGTGTCGCTCGCTCAATTAGGAATACAGGAAAACTGAAAAGTGATATATCACAGTGTATGGCACAGAAACAAGTTTCCATCGAAAGAACAGAAACATAAAGCACAACTTTTGTAAACTAATTCACATACGTGTCGCCTGTTCAATTATTATAACAGGAATACTGAAAAGTGATATAAGACTAACCTAACCCTAACAACCTAACCATAACCCAAACCTAACCCTAACCCCTAACCGTAATCCTAACCTAACCCTAACCCTAACCCTACCCTAACCCTAACACTAACCCTAACCCTAATCCTAACCCTAACCCTAACAACTTGTTCCTAACAGGAACAATTTTCAAGGAAAGACCATAAACGCAAAGCACTACTTTGTAAACTAAATCACATGTGTGTCACTCACTGAATTAGAAATACAGGAAAACTGAAAAGTGATATATTGCACTGTACAGCACAGCAACAAGTTTAGCAACGAAAAAGAACAGAAGAACAAATCACTACTTTTAAACGGAATCACATGTGTGTCACTCACTCAATTAGGAATACAGGAAAACTGAAAAGTGATATATTGCACTGTACAGCACAGAAACAAGTTTCCATCCAAAGAACAGCAACGCAAAGCACAAACTTTGTATACTAATTCACATACGTGTCGCCAGTTCATTTATTATTATAACAGGAAAACTGAAAAGTGATATAACCCTAACAATAACCCTAACCCTAAAACCTAACCCTAACCCTAATCCTAACCCCTAACGCTAACCCTAACCCTAAATCTAGCCCCTACCCTCACCCTAACCCCTAACCCTAACCCTAACAGTAACCCTAACCCTAACCCTAACCTAACCCTAACCCTAACCCTAACCCTAACACCTAATCCTAACCTGACTTGTTCCCTACAGAAAAAATTTTCCAACGAAAGAACATAAACGAATAGCACTACTTTGTAAACTAAATCACATGTGTGTCGCTCCCTCAATTAGGACTACAGGAAAACTGAAAATTTTTATCTTGCACTGTACGGGCACAGAAACAAGTTTCCATCCAAAGAACAGAAACGCAAAAGCACAACTTTGTATACTAATTCACATACATGTCTCCTGTTCAATAATTATTACAGGAAAACTGAAATGTGATATATCACACTGTACCACACAGGAACAAGTTTGAACAAAGAAAGAACAAAAGCAAAACACTAATTTTAAACAGAATCACATGACCCTTGCTCGCTAAATTAGGAATACAGGAAACTGAAAAGTGACAATCCCAGTGTATGGTAACCAAGTTTCCATCGAAAAGAACAGAAATGCAAACACAACCCTGTAAACTAATTCACATACCTGTTGCCTGCTCAATTATTATAACAAGAAAACTGAAAAAAAATTTCGACTGTAACGCACAGAACAAGTTTCCAAAAGAAGAACAGAAATTCAAAGCACTACTTTGTAAACTTTGTGTAAACTAAATCACATGTGTGTTGCTAATCCTAATCCTCAACCCTAGGACTAACAGGAAAACTGAAAATGATATAACCTTTTACTAACCCTAATCCTAACCCACTAACCCTAACCCTAACGCCATAACAAGTTTCCAACCCAAAGAACAGAACGCATAACAAACTTGGACAAGTTTTGTATAACATAAATCACACTACTTTGTAAACTGTTCAATAATTATTACAGGAAAACTGAAATGTGATATATCACACTGAACCACACAGGAACAAGTTTACAATGAAAGAACAGAAAAACAAATCACTACTTTTAAACAGAATCACATGTGTGTCTCTCACTCAATTAGTAATACAGGAAAACTGAAATGTGATATATCCCAGTGTATGGCAAAGGAACAATTTTCCATCGAAAGAACAGAAACGCAAAAGCACTACTTTTAAACTAAATCACATGTTTGACACCCATTCAATTAGGAATACAGGAAAACTGAAAAGTGATATATCACAGTGTATGTCACAGAAACAAGTTTCCATGGAAAGAAGAGAAAAAAGCAAAGCAAAACTTTGTAAACTAAATCATTAAGTGTTGCCTGTTCAATTATTAATACAGGAAAACTGAAAAGTGATATATCACCCTAACCCTAACCAAAAACCTAACACTAACAAACGTTTCCTAACAGGAACAAGTTTCAAGAAAGACCATAAACTTAAAGCACTACTTTGTAAACTAAATCACATGTGTGTCACTTGCTAAATTAGAAATACAGGATAAGATGAAAAGAGATATATCGCACTGTACAGCACAGGAACAATTTTACAATGTAAGAACAGAAGAACAAATCACTACTTTTAAACGGAATCACATATGTGTCGCTCACTCAATTAGTAATACAGGAAAACTGAAAAGTGATATATCGCACTGTACAGCACAGGAACAAGTTTGAAGGAAAGAACAGAAAAGCAAGGCACTACTTTGTAAACTAATTCACATACGTGTTGCCCGTTCAATTATTATAACAAGAAAACTGAAAAGTGAAATATCGCACTGTAGTGCACAGGAACAACAATCGAACGAAAGAACAGAAAAGCAAAGCACTACTTTGTAAACTAAATCACATGTGTTTCGCTTGCTCATTCAGGGATACAGGAATACTGAAAAGTGATATATCACAGTGTATGGCACAGAGACAAGTTTCCATGGAAAGAACAGAAACACAAAGCACAACTTTGTAAACTAATTCACATTCGTGTCGCCCGTTCAAATATTATAACAGGAAAACTGAAAACGGATATAACCCTAACAATAAACCTAACCCACTAACCATAACCCTAACCCTAACCCTAATCCTAACCCCTAATGCTAAGCCTAACCCTAAACCTAGCCCTACCCTAACCCTAACCCTAACCCTAACCCTAACCCTAACCCTAACCCTAACACTAAGCACTGTAACCCTGACCCTAACCCCTAACGCTAACCCTAACACTAAATCTAGCCCTAAGCTAACCCTAACCCTAACCCTAACCCTAACCCTAACCCTGTCTTGTTCCTAACAGGAACAAGTTTCCAACGAAAGAACATAAAGGAAAAGCACTACTTTATAAACTAAATCACATGTGTGTCGCCGCTCAATTAGGAATACAGGAAAACTGAAAAGTGATATATCACAGTGTATGGCACAGAAACAAGTTTCCATCGAAAGAACAGAAACGCAAAGCACAACTTTGTAAACTAATTCACATACGTGTCGCCTGTTCAATTATTATAACAGGAATACTGAAAAGTGATATAAGACTAACCCTAACCCTAACAACCTAACCAAATCCCGAAACCTAACCCTAACCCCTAACCATAACCGTAACCCTAACCCTAACCCTAACCCTACCCTAACCCTAACACTAACCCTAACCCTAATCCTAACCCTAACCCTAACTTGAACTTGTTCCTAACAGGAACAATTTTCCAAGGAAAGACCATAAACGCAAAGCACTACTTTGTAAACTAAATCACATGTGTGTCACTCACTGAATTAGAAATACAGGAAAACTGAAAAGTGATATATTGCACTGTACAGCACAGCAACAAGTTTAGCACGAAAGATCAGAAGAACAAATCACTACTTTTAAACGGAATCACATGTGTGTCACTCACTCAATTAGGAATACAGGAAAACTGAAAAGTGATATATTGCACTGTACAGCACAGAAACAAGTTTCCATCCAAAGCACAGCAATGCAAAGCACAACTTTGTATACTAATTCACATACGTGTCGCCAGTTCATTTATTATTGCAGGAAAACTGAAAAGTGATATAACCCTAACAATAACCCTAACCCCCTAAACCTAACCCTAACCCTAATCCTAACCCCTAACGCTAACCCTAACCCTAAATCTAGCCCTACCCTAACCCTAACCCTAACCCTAACCCTAACCCTAACAGTAACCCTAACCTAACCCGCTAACCCTAACCCTAACCCTAACCCTAACCCTAACACCCTAATCCTAACCCTGACTTGTTCCTACCAGGAAAAATTTTCCAATGAAAGAACATAAACGAATAGCACTACTTTGTAAACTAAATCACATGTGTGTCGCTCCCTCAATTAGGACTACAGGAAAACTGAAAATTTTTATCTCGACTGTACGGGCACAGAAACAAGTTTCCATCCAAAGAACAGAAACGCAAAGCACAACTTTGTATACTAATTCACATACATGTCTCCTGTTCAATAATTATTACAGGAAAACTGAAATGTGATATATCACACTGTACCACACAGGAACAAGTTTCGAACGAAAGAACAGAAAAGCAAAACACTACTTTTAAACAGAATCACATGAGTGTTGCTCGCTCAATTAGGAATACAGGAAACCTGAAAAGTGACATATCCCAGTGTATGGCACAGAAACAAGTTTCCATCGAAGAACAGAAATGCAAAGCACAACTTTGTAAACTAATTCACATACCTGTTGCCCGTTCAATTATTATAACAAGAAAACTGAAAAGTGAAATATCGCACTGTACAGCACAGGAAC
This sequence comes from Meriones psammophilus, assembly GCA_036365155.1. Classification (NCBI taxonomy): domain Eukaryota; kingdom Metazoa; phylum Chordata; class Mammalia; order Rodentia; family Muridae; genus Meriones; species Meriones psammophilus. The sequence continues at coordinate 11,173 of JAEOAE010003089.1, read as the reverse complement.
AAGTTTCCAAAAGAAGAACAGAAATTCAAAGCACTACTTTGTAAACTAAATCACATGTGTGTTGCTCTCTCAATTAGTAATACAGGAAAACTGAAAAGTGATATAACCCTAACACTAACCCTAACCCACTAACCATAACCCTAACCCTAATCCTAATCCTAAACCCTAACCCTAACCCTAACACTAAACCTAACACTAACCCCAAACCCTTACACTAACCCTAATCCTAACCCACTAACCCTGACCCTAACGCTAACCCTAACCCTACCCTAACCCTAACCCTAACCCTAACCCTGACTTGATACTAACAGGAACAAGTTTCCAAAGAACGAACATAAATGCAAAGCACTACTTTGTAAACTAAATCACATGTGTGTCACTTGCTAAATTAGAAATACAGGATGAGGTGAAAAGAGATATATCGTGACGGTACAGCACAGGAACAATTTTACAATGAAAGAACAGAAGAACAAATCACTACTTTTAAACGGAATCACATGTGTGTCTCTCACTCAATTAGTAACACAGGAAAACTGAAATGTGATATATCGCACTATAGAGCAAAGGAACAATTTTCGAGGGAAAGAAGAGAAACGCAAAGCACTACTTTTTAAACTAAATCACATGTTTGACACTCGCTCAATTAGGAATACAGGAAAACTGAAAAGTGATATATCACAGTGTATGTCACAGAAACAAGTTTCCATGGAAAGAACAAAAACGCAAAGCAAAACTTTGTAAACTAATTCACATTCGTGTTGCCTGTTCAATTATTATAACAGGAAAACTGAAAAGTGATATAACCCTAACCCTAACCCTAACACTAACCCTAACGTGTTCCTAACAGGAACAAGTTTCCAAGGAAAGACCATAAACTTAAAGCACTACTTTGTAAACTAAATCACATGTGTGTCACTTGCTAAATTAGAAATACAGGATAAGATGAAAAGAGATATATCGCACTGTACAGCACAGGAACAATTTTACAATGTAAGAACAGAAGAACAAATCACTACTTTTAAACGGAATCACATATGTGTCGCTCACTCAATTAGTAATACAGGAAAACTGAAAAGTGATATATCGCACTGTACAGCACAGGAACAAGTTTGAAGGAAAGAACAGAAAAGCAAGGCACTACTTTGTAAACTAATTCACATACGTGTTGCCCGTTCAATTATTATAACAAGAAAACTGAAAAGTGAAATATCGCACTGTAGTGCACAGGAACAAATAATCGAACGAAAAAGAACAGAAAAGCAAAGCACTACTTTGTAAACTAAATCACATGTGTTTCGCTTGCTCATTCAGGGATACAGGAATACTGAAAAGTGATATATCACAGTGTATGGCACAGAGACAAGTTTCCATGGAAAGAACAGAAACACAAAGCACAACTTTGTAAACTAATTCACATTCGTGTCGCCCGTTCAAATATTATAACAGGAAAACTGAAAACGGATATAACCCTAACAATAAACCTAACCCACTAACCATAACCCTAACCCTAACCCTAATCCTAACCCCTAATGCTAAGCCTAACCCTAAACCTAGCCTACCCTAACCCTAACCCTAACCCTAACCCTAACCCTAACCCTAACCCCTAACACTAAAAGCGTAACCCTGACCCTAACCCCTAACGCTAACCCTAACACTAAATCTAGCCCTAAGCTAACCCTAACCCTAACCCTAACCCTAACCCTAACCCTGTCTTGTTCCTAACAGGAACAAGTTTCCAACGAAAGAACATAAAGGAAAAGCACTACTTTATAAACTAAATCACATGTGTGTCGCTCGCTCAATTAGGAATACAGGAAAACTGAAAAGTGATATATCACAGTGTATGGCACAGAAACAAGTTTCCATCGAAAGAACAGAAACGCAAAGCACAACTTTGTAAACTAATTCACATACGTGTCGCCTGTTCAATTATTATAACAGGAATACTGAAAAGTGATATAAGACTAACCCTAACCCTAACAACCTAACCAAATCCCGAAACCTAACCCTAACCCCTAACCATAACCGTAACCCTAACCCTAACCCTAACCCTACCCTAACCCTAACACTAACCCTAACCCTAATCCTAACCTAACCCTAACTTGAACTTGTTCCTAACAGGAACAATTTTCCAAGGAAAGACCATAAACGCAAAGCACTACTTTGTAAACTAAATCACATGTGTGTCACTCACTGAATTAGAAATACAGGAAAACTGAAAAGTGATATATTGCACTGTACAGCACAGCAACAAGTTTAGCAATTTAAAGATCAGAAGAACAAATCACTACTTTTAAACGGAATCACATGTGTGTCACTCACTCAATTAGGAATACAGGAAAACTGAAAAGTGATATATTGCACTGTACAGCACAGAAACAAGTTTCCATCCAAAGCACAGCAATGCAAAGCACAACTTTGTATACTAATTCACATACGTGTCGCCAGTTCATTTATTATTGCAGGAAAACTGAAAAGTGATATAACCCTAACAATAACCCTAACCCCCTAAACCTAACCCTAACCCTAATCCTAACCCCTAACGCTAACCCTAACCCTAAATCTAGCCCTACCCTAACCCTAACCCTAACCCTAACCCTAACCCTAACAGTAACCCTAACCCTAACCCGCTAACCCTAACCCTAACCCTAACCCTAACCCTAACACCCTAATCCTAACCCTGACTTGTTCCTACCAGGAAAAATTTTCCAATGAAAGAACATAAACGAATAGCACTACTTTGTAAACTAAATCACATGTGTGTCGCTCCCTCAATTAGGACTACAGGAAAACTGAAAATTTTTATCTCGCACTGTACGGCACAGAAACAAGTTTCCATCCAAAGAACAGAAACGCAAAGCACAACTTTGTATACTAATTCACATACATGTCGCCTGTTCAATAATTATTACAGGAAAACTGAAATGTGATATATCACACTGTACCACACAGGAACAAGTTTCGAACGAAAGAACAGAAAAGCAAAACACTACTTTTAAACAGAATCACATGAGTGTTGCTCGCTCAATTAGGAATACAGGAAACCTGAAAAGTGACATATCCCAGTGTATGGCACAGAAACAAGTTTCCATCGAAAGAACAGAAATGCAAAGCACAACTTTGTAAACTAATTCACATACCTGTTGCCCGTTCAATTATTATAACAAGAAAACTGAAAAGTGAAATATCGCACTGTACAGCACAGGAACAAGTTTCCAAAAGAAGAACAGAAATTCAAAGCACTACTTTGTAAACTAAATCACATGTGTGTTGCTCTCTCAATTAGTAATACAGGAAAACTGAAAAGTGATATAACCCTAACACTAACCCTAACCCACTAACCATAACCCTAACCCTAATCCTAATCCTAAACCCTAACCCTAACCCTAACACTAAACCTAACACTAACCCCAAACCCTTACACTAACCCTAATCCTAACCCACTAACCCTGACCCTAACGCTAACCCTAACCCTACCCTAACCCTAACCCTAACCCTAACCCTGACTTGATACTAACAGGAACAAGTTTCCAAAGAACGAACATAAATGCAAAGCACTACTTTGTAAACTAAATCACATGTGTGTCACTTGCTAAATTAGAAATACAGGATGAGGTGAAAAGAGATATATCGCACGGTACAGCACAGGAACAATTTTACAATGAAAGAACAGAAGAACAAATCACTACTTTTAAACGGAATCACATGTGTGTCTCTCACTCAATTAGTAACACAGGAAAACTGAAATGTGATATATCGCACTATAGAGCAAAGGAACAATTTTCGAGGGAAAGAAGAGAAACGCAAAGCACTACTTTTTAAACTAAATCACATGTTTGACACTCGCTCAATTAGGAATACAGGAAAACTGAAAAGTGATATATCACAGTGTATGTCACAGAAACAAGTTTCCATGGAAAGAACAAAAACGCAAAGCAAAACTTTGTAAACTAATTCACATTCGTGTTGCCTGTTCAATTATTATAACAGGAAAACTGAAAAGTGATATAACCCTAACCCTAACCCTAACACTAACCCTAACGTGTTCCTAACAGGAACAAGTTTCAAGGAAAGACCATAAACTTAAAGCACTACTTTGTAAACTAAATCACATGTGTGTCACTTGCTAAATTAGAAATACAGGATAAGATGAAAAGAGATATATCGCACTGTACAGCACAGGAACAATTTTACAATGTAAGAACAGAAGAACAAATCACTACTTTTAAACGGAATCACATATGTGTCGCTCACTCAATTAGTAATACAGGAAAACTGAAAAGTGATATATCGCACTGTACAGCACAGGAACAAGTTTGAAGGAAAGAACAGAAAAGCAAGGCACTACTTTGTAAACTAATTCACATACGTGTTGCCTGCTTCAATTATTATAACAAGAAAACTGAAAAGTGAAATATCGCACTGTAGTGCACAGGAACAACAATCGAACGAAAGAACAGAAAAGCAAAGCACTACTTTGTAAACTAAATCACATGTGTTTCGCTTGCTCATTCAGGGATACAGGAATACTGAAAAGTGATATATCACAGTGTATGGCACAGAGACAAGTTTCCATGGAAAGAACAGAAACACAAAGCACAACTTTGTAAACTAATTCACATTCGTGTCGCCCGTTCAAATATTATAACAGGAAAACTGAAAACGGATATAACCCTAACAATAAACCTAACCCACTAACCATAACCCTAACCCTAACCCTAATCCTAACCCCTAATGCTAAGCCTAACCCTAAACCTAGCCCTACCTAACCCTAACCCTAACCCTAACCCTAACCCTAACCCTAACCCTAACCTAACACTAAGCGTAACCCTGACCCTAACCCCTAACGCTAACCCTAACACTAAATCTAGCCCTAAGCTAACCCTAACCCTAACCCTAACCCTAACCCTAACCCTGTCTTGTTCCTAACAGGAACAAGTTTCCAACGAAAGAACATAAAGGAAAAGCACTACTTTATAAACTAAATCACATGTGTGTCGCTCGCTCAATTAGGAATACAGGAAAACTGAAAAGTGATATATCACAGTGTATGGCACAGAAACAAGTTTCCATCGAAAGAACAGAAACGCAAAGCACAACTTTGTAAACTAATTCACATACGTGTCGCCTGTTCAATTATTATAACAGGAATACTGAAAAGTGATATAAGACTAACCCTAACCCTAACAACCTAACCATATCCCGAAACCTAACCCTAACCCCTAACCGTAACCGTAACCCTAACCCTAACCCTAACCCTACCCTAACCCTAACACTAACCCTAACCCTAATCCTAACCCTAACCCTAACTTGAACTTGTTCCTAACAGGAACAATTTTCCAAGGAAAGACCATAAACGCAAAGCACTACTTTGTAAACTAAATCACATGTGTGTCACTCACTGAATTAGAAATACAGGAAAACTGAAAAGTGATATATTGCACTGTACAGCACAGCAACAAGTTTAGCACGAAAGATCAGAAGAACAAATCACTACTTTTAAACGGAATCACATGTGTGTCACTCACTCAATTAGGAATACAGGAAAACTGAAAAGTGATATATTGCACTGTACAGCACAGAAACAAGTTTCCATCCAAAGCACAGCAACGCAAAGCACAACTTTGTATACTAATTCACATACGTGTCGCCAGTTCATTTATTATTGCAGGAAAACTGAAAAGTGATATAACCCTAACAATAACCCTAACCCCCTAAACCTAACCCTAACCCTAATCCTAACCCCTAACGCTAACCCTAACCCTAAATCTAGCCCTACCCTCACCCTAACCCTAACCCTAACCCTAACAGTAACCCTAACCCTAACCCGCTAACCCTAACCCTAACCCTAACCCTAACCCTAACACCCTAATCCTAACCCTGACTTGTTCCTACCAGGAAAAAATTTTCCAACGAAAGAACATAAACGAATAGCACTACTTTGTAAACTAAATCACATGTGTGTCGCTCCCTCAATTAGGGACTACAGGAAAACTGAAAATTTTTTATCTCGAGGCTACTGTACGGGGCACAGAAACAAGTTTCCATCCAAAGAACAGAAACGCAAAGCACAACTTTTGTATACTAATTCACATACATGTCGCCTGTTCAATAATTATTACAGGAAAACTGAAATGTGATATATCACACTGTACCACACAGGAACAAGTTTCAAACGAAAGAACAGAAAAAGCAAAACACTACTTTTAAACAGAATCACATGAGTGTTGCTCGCTCAATTAGGAATACAGGAAACCTGAAAAGTGACATATCCCAGTGTATGGCACAGAAACAAGTTTCCATCGAAAGAACAGAAATGCAAAGCACAACTTTGTAAACTAATTCACATACCTGTTGCCCGCTCAATTATTATAACAAGAAAACTGAAAAGTGAAATATCGCGACTACAGCACAGGAACAAGTTTCCAAAAGAAGAACAGAAATTCAAAGCACTACTTTGTAAACTAAATCACATGTGTGTTGCTCTCTCAATTAGTAATACAGGAAAACTGAAAAGTGATATAACCCTAACACTAACCCTAACCCACTAACCATAACCCTAACCCTAATCCTAATCCTAAACCCTAACCCTAACCCTAACACTAAACCTAACACTAACCCCAAACCCTTACACTAACCCTAATCCTAACCCACTAACCCCTGACCCTAACGCTAACCCTAACCCTACCCTAACCCTAACCCTAACCCTAACCCTGACTTGATACTAACAGGAACAAGTTTCCAAAGAACGAACATAAATGCAAAGCACTACTTTGTAAACTAAATCACATGTGTGTCACTTGCTAAATTAGAAATACAGGATGAGGTGAAAAGAGATATATCGCACGGTACAGCACAGGAACAATTTTACAATGAAAGAACAGAAGAACAAATCACTACTTTTAAACGGAATCACATGTGTGTCTCTCACTCAATTAGTAACACAGGAAAACTGAAATGTGATATATCGCACTATAGAGCAAAGGAACAATTTTCGAGGGAAAGAAGAGAAACGCAAAGCACTACTTTTTAAACTAAATCACATGTTTGACACTCGCTCAATTAGGAATACAGGAAAACTGAAAAGTGATATATCACAGTGTATGTCACAGAAACAAGTTTCCATGGAAAGAACAAAACGCAAAGCAAAACTTTGTAAACTAATTCACATTCGTGTTGCCTGTTCAATTATTATAACAGGAAAACTGAAAAGTGATATAACCCTAACCCTAATCCTAACACTAACCCTAACGTGTTCCTAACAGGAACAAGTTTCCAAGGAAAGACCATAAACTTAAAGCACTACTTTGTAAACTAAATCACATGTGTGTCACTTGCTAAATTAGAAATACAGGATAAGATGAAAAGAGATATATCGCACTGTACAGCACAGGAACAATTTTACAATGTAAGAACAGAAGAACAAATCACTACTTTTAAACGGAATCACATATGTGTCGCTCACTCAATTAGTAATACAGGAAAACTGAAAAGTGATATATCGCACTGTACAGCACAGGAACAAGTTTGAAGGAAAGAACAGAAAAGCAAGGCACTACTTTGTAAACTAATTCACATACGTGTTGCCCGTTCAATTATTATAACAAGAAAACTGAAAAGTGAAATATCGCACTGTAGTGCACAGGAACAACAATCGAACGAAAGAACAGAAAAGCAAAGCACTACTTTGTAAACTAAATCACATGTGTTTCGCTTGCTCATTCAGGGATACAGGAATACTGAAAAGTGATATATCACAGTGTATGGCACAGAGACAAGTTTCCATGGAAAGAACAGAAACACAAAGCACAACTTTGTAAACTAATTCACATTCGTGTCGCCCGTTCAAATATTATAACAGGAAAACTGAAAACGGATATAACCCTAACAATAAACCTAACCCACTAACCATAACCCTAACCCTAACCCTAATCCTAACCCCTAATGCTAAGCCTAACCCTAAACCTAGCCCCTACCCTAACCCTAACCCTAACCCTAACCCTAACCCTAACCCTAACCCTAACACTAAGCGTAACCCTGACCCTAACCCCTAACGCTAACCCTAACACTAAATCTAGCCCTAAGCTAACCCTAACCCTAACCCTAACCCTAACCCTAACCCTGTCTTGTTCCTAACAGGAACAAGTTTCAACGAAAGAACATAAAGGAAAAGCACTACTTTATAAACTAAATCACATGTGTGTCGCTCGCTCAATTAGGAATACAGGAAAAACTGAAAAGTGATATATCACAGTGTATGGCACAGAAACAAGTTTCCATCGAAAGAACAGAAACGCAAAGCACAACTTTGTAAACTAATTCACATACGTGTCGCCTGTTCAATTATTATAACAGGAATACTGAAAAGTGATATAAGACTAACCCTAACCCTAACAACCTAACCAATATCCCAAACCTAACCCTAACCCCTAACCGTAACCAGAACCCTAACCCTAACCCTAACCCTACCCTAACCCTAACACTAACCCTAACCCTAATCCTAACCCCTAACCCTAACTTGAACTTGTTCCTAACAGGAACAATTTTCCAAGGAAAGACCATAAACGCAAAGCACTACTTTGTAAACTAAATCACATGTGTGTCACTCACTGAATTAGAAATACAGGAAAACTGAAAAGTGATATATTGCACTGTACAGCACAGCAACAAGTTTAGCACGAAAGATCAGAAGAACAAATCACTACTTTTAAACGGAATCACATGTGTCACTCACTCAATTAGGAATACAGGAAAACTGAAAAGTGATATATTGCACTGTACAGCACAGAAACAAGTTTCCATCCAAAGCACAGCAACGCAAAGCACAACTTTGTATACTAATTCACATACGTGTCGCCAGTTCATTTATTATTGCAGGAAAACTGAAAAGTGATATAACCCTAACAATAACCCTAACCCCCTAAACCTAACCCTAACCCTAATCCTAACCCCTAACGCTAACCCTAACCCTAAATCTAGCCCTACCCTAACCCTAACCCTAACCCTAACCCTAACAGTAACCCTAACCCTAACCCGCTAACCCTAACCCTAACCCTAACCCTAACCCTAACACCTAATCCTAACCCTGACTTGTTCCTACCAGGAAAAATTTTTCCAACGAAAGAACATAAACGAATAGCACTACTTTGTAAACTAAATCACATGTGTGTCGCTCCCTCAATTAGGACTACAGGAAAACTGAAAATTTTTATCTCTCGACTGTACGGCACAGAAACAAGTTTCCATCCAAAGAACAGAAAACGCAAAGCACAACTTTGTATACTAATTCACATACATGTCGCCTGTTCAATAATTATTACAGGAAAACTGAAATGTGATATATCACACTGTACCACACAGGAACAAGTTTCGAACGAAAGAACAGAAAAGCAAAACACTACTTTTAAACAGAATCACATGAGTGTTGCTCGCTCAATTAGGAATACAGGAAACCTGAAAAGTGACATATCCCAGTGTATGGCACAGAAACAAGTTTCCATCGAAGAACAGAAATGCAAAGCACAACTTTGTAAACTAATTCACATACCTGTTGCCTGCTCAATTATTATAACAAGAAAACTGAAAAGTGAAATATCGCACTGTACAGCACAGGAACAAGTTTCCAAAAGAAGAACAGAAATTCAAAGCACTACTTTGTAAACTAAATCACATGTGTGTTGCTCTCTCAATTAGTAATACAGGAAAACTGAAAAGTGATATAACCCTAACACTAACCCTAACCCACTAACCATAACCCTAACCCTAATCCTAATCCTAAACCCTAACCCTAACCCTAACACTAAACCTAACACTAACCCCAAACCCTTACACTAACCCTAATCCTAACCCACTAACCCTGACCCTAACGCTAACCCTAACCCTACCCTAACCCTAACCCTAACCCTAACCCCTGACTTGATACTAACAGGAACAAGTTTCCAAAGAACGAACATAAATGCAAAGCACTACTTTGTAAACTAAATCACATGTGTGTCACTTGCTAAATTAGAAATACAGGATGAGGTGAAAAGAGATATATCGCACGGTACAGCACAGGAACAATTTTACAATGAAAGAACAGAAGAACAAATCACTACTTTTAAACGGAATCACATGTGTGTCTCTCACTCAATTAGTAACACAGGAAAACTGAAATGTGATATATCGCACTATAGAGCAAAGGAACAATTTTCGAGGGAAAGAAGAGAAACGCAAAGCACTACTTTTTAAACTAAATCACATGTTTGACACTCGCTCAATTAGGAATACAGGAAAACTGAAAAGTGATATATCACAGTGTATGTCACAGAAACAAGTTTCCATGGAAAGAACAAAAACGCAAAGCAAAACTTTGTAAACTAATTCACATTCGTGTTGCCTGTTCAATTATTATAACAGGAAAACTGAAAAGTGATATAACCCTAACCCTAACCCTAACACTAACCCTAACGTGTTCCTAACAGGAACAAGTTTCAAGGAAAGACCATAAACTTAAAGCACTACTTTGTAAACTAAATCACATGTGTGTCACTTGCTAAATTAGAAATACAGGATAAGATGAAAAGAGATATATCGCACTGTACAGCACAGGAACAATTTTACAATGTAAGAACAGAAGAACAAATCACTACTTTTAAACGGAATCACATATGTGTCGCCACTCAATTAGTAATGATATACAATACAACACAACAAAAAACTACCCAACTAACAACTCCACATATAAAAAAAAAAATATACACTGTCAGAACAATAAAGACAAAGCAGCATACTTGTATAAATCACAGGTGCCATTAGATACAGAAACTAAAGATATATCACTGTGCACAACAAGTTTAAGACAGAAAACAAACACACTTAAAATCATGTCCATAAAGAATGAGTATATATACAAAAACATCACAACACAAGAACACACTACTTGCACTAAATTACTAATTAAACAAGAACATCCTACTTAAACGAATTATTATTGAGAACTGAATTAGTAATACCAAAAAACTGAAAGCCCAAATCGCAACGCTAACGAACTTTAAGCAAGAACCAACGCAAGCACTACTTGTCAAACTCTACCCTAACCTAATCTGCTCAATCTCTATAAAAAGAAACTGAAAAGCAATATCGCAACCCAAAGTCCAACAGGAACAACAATCAACAAGAACAGAAACAAGCC
>JAEOAE010003929.1:0-75364 GCA_036365155.1 Meriones psammophilus | reverse complement strand
GCAGCCTCTTGTGATGTTAGGAAAGATAGAGTTGACCCACAGCAATGAAGACAGTCAACAGAGAACTGGGCATAATGACTACCTGTTGTTCAATTCGTTGTCAGTATAATGTGCCAGGATTGCATGCAGTTCATCCCTCTCACAGGTCATCACCTGTAGCTGAATGATCGTTATCTCCAACTTCGTCATCTGCTGCTCCAGCTCATTGATTTTAGAGCACTGGGATGATTCCTTCCCAGAATAACCTGTTGGTAGATAAACACAAGTGAACTTGGACAGGTGAATGGCACGGCAACAAGAGAGACCATGCATTGTCACAGCATGGAGTCCATAAGCCATGCTCTGCCCATAACCACCCTGGCTAGACATGTGTCTCATTAAGTGCTGCAATCTCCAGAGCGATGCAAGATATAGTTACCCAGGCATGCATATTTAGAGGCGAATGTAACCTGATATCTAAGGAAATGAAGGCAAGTCCCAGAGTCCCTCAGTATTAGCACCACTAAGCCCTGATCACATGTGTCTAAGACAAATGCATCTGAAAGTGTGAATCCAAGGCAATTGCCCTGGGGAGTATTCCTCATTGTTATTGGTATTAGATACCTAAGGAACCTACAGAAATCTGCTGAAAATGGACTGCATCAACATGCTTCCTTGAGAGGGACACCTCATTAATATCTCTGCTGACCTTCTCTCAACCTCAGAATGAAATTAAGGTCTCACAGAATGGAGCTAGAGTCTTGTCATTTCCTGACCCCCTGCCAAAATCACCATCACAAATCCCTGACCTGGGTTTGTTCTTTAGGAAGCAGAGAATCAGGAAAGGCCCTTTCCTTCCCAGAGGTAATCAGCTGTTGAGCCCTACTCCTCAAAGGCCTAGCTCAAACCCCATCTCTTCTGAAATTGTTCTAGAAACTCAAATGATAACACATGTTGGAGAGGTTGTGGAGAAAGGGGAATCCTCCTCCATTGCTGGTGGGAATGTAAACTGGTACAACCACTTTGGAATTCAATCTGGTGCTTTCTCAGACAATTAGGAATAGCACTTCCTCAAGACCCAGCTATTCCACTGCTAGGCATATACCCAAAATTTGCTCAAGTACACAATAAGGACATTTGCTCAACCATGTTTGTAGCAGCTTTATTTGTAATAGCCAGAACCTGGAAACAACCCAGACAAAAGGGAGTCATATGAAAGAGGAGGAGGTCCTCCCCTATCAGTGGACTTGGAAAGTTGCAAGGAGGAGATGAGGGAGGGAGGGTGGGATTGGGGAGGGAATGAGGGATACAGCTGGGATACAGAATTAACAAAATGTAACTAATGAGAAAAATAAAATAAAATAAATAAATAAAATAAAATAAAAAATTAAAAAAAAAAAAAAAAAACAGAATGGCCAACATGGTCAACAGTCAGGCATGGAGTATGAGACTAAGAAATCACCCTTCATTGCTAAACTATTTGATAATGATAAATTAAGGAAAGCAGAGTTCCTGTCTTCAATTTTGTGCCCTGTGCTGATGACATCATACCCCACCAGGTTCCAGGGAGTATGGAAACCCAGTGGTTTCACAGATGGCTCTGGCTGTGATGGTTTGAATGAGAATGCCCTCCAACCATGCACCCATAGATCTGAATACTTGGTCATCAGGTAGTGGCACTATTTGAAAGTATTAGAAAGTGTGGCCTTGTTGGAGGAAGCTTATCACTGGGGCAGGGCTTTGAGGTTTCAAAAAGCCTATTCCAAACCCAGTCTCTCTCTTCCTGCTGCCTGAACATCCAGATGTAGAACTCTCAGCTATTTTTCCAGCATCATGTCTGCCCACCAAATCATTCTATGTTGAGGGGCAAGAGAAAGTGTTAGGTAATTAGACACTTAATAGAGACTTGTTCATGAGGACCATGAATCAGTTAATCTGGCAATTGAACAATTGGTACAAAGCACATCATAATAGCATAGATAATCTGCAAATGTGCTGTGATGACTACACAATACAGCAGCATTAAGTACCTGATACACTGCCTCCTCCAGACTACACTACTCTAGATCTAATGTCTTATGTATGCATTTTCCAATTACTTAATGCATTTTTAAATATATAAATTCGTACCTGGGTGAAGAGTTGAATTCAGTACTGACACCTGTTTCAAAGAAGAAAGGCAAAATACCTTTTGTAACACTTGAAAAATACAATATCACACTCAGAAGACTGGCACTTGGTTTCCTTTGGGAAACTAAGTGAAGACTAACTAGGCTATTGATAGTCAATTGATGTCTAAGAGCTTTTACTGCCAATGTTGCACACTTCAAATATTACAAAAACTTGTGAAGATTGACTATACTAGATAGACTGCTACACACAATGACTATAATCCTAAATGTAAACTATCAAACTAATAGAAAATTATATCATTAGCAGAATGATCAGTTGATCAGTGTTAAGAAAAAATATGTTCTTTTTCCTAGAGTAGTGACCCTAACAATAATTCCAAGAGAGTGTACTGGCTAAGACAAAGATTTTCTCCCAAGTTTCAATTAAAGATGTTAAGAATTAAACGTTCTGCCTCAGGAAAGCCAGATCTATGGAAACTGTCCTCTGCAGCATGGCAGAACTTACCATATCCAATATATGCTAAATTCATGTATAGTTTGGGGTCACTGGGAGACTGACTCTGGAACTGGGGTTGCCCCTATCCCATCTCGCACACAAGCATGTTTGTCTCAGTGTCCTCCAAGGTGCTTTCTCTAGGGATGGGCTTCCTTCCTCACTCAGACAGGGAGGAGAGAACAAGAAAGCCCAAGAGTTACACACTGTGGACTTGAATACAACTAGAAGGTAAACTATTCCCACCAGAGGCTACTTTTTTCATTTTGAGATATAGAAATATTTGTGTGGAAAGAGAAAGTCAGAATTTTCATCATGGCAAGATCACATACAGAACGCTCAGTCAGGAACTCCAGCTGAGAACCTCAGCTTCCCCAGTTTCTACTGGATGTGTGAACACCCAATTTGCTACCTTTCAACTGTCATTTGCTCTTTTACTTGGAAACTTCACCTGACTGGAAACTCTGCTTCTCCAGGACTTTCACTGTGGGGAACTCCAGATGGGGCTTCCTCAAATGATGGATGTTTTCAGCACATCTGATCTCTCTCTCTCTCTCTCTCTCTCTCTCTCTCTCTCTGATTTGGTATATACTTGCTAAACTAACTTATTCGAAGACAAACCATGGCTATCATGGATTATTCTCCTGAGGTCATACAAAGCAACATAGAAAAGAGAAAGAAACTAAGGTAGTTTGAATGAAAGTGCCCTCAAAGACCCATAGGTAGTAGCCCTATTAGGAAGTGTGGCCTTGATGGAGTAGGTGTGGTTTTGTTGGAAGAAGTGTGAATCTGGATGTGGGCTTTGAGGTCTCAGATGCTCAAGCCATGCCCAGAGTCTCACTCTTCCTGTTGCCTGCTCATCCGGATGTAGTTACTCTCAGCTACCTCTCCAGCACCTTGTCTGCCTTCCTGCCATGATTCCTGCCATGAACTGTTAGCCAGCCCCAATTAAGAGTTTCATTATCAGATTTGCCCTGGCTGTTCACAGAATCAACAAATCATGGCTCATAGTGACTCAAAGAGACTGAAGCAACAAACATGGACCCTGTGTGCATCTGCACTAGGTCCTTTGCAAATATTCTAAGGTTGTTAGCTTGGTGTTCTTGTGGGAATCATAACAGTAGGAGTGGACACTGTCTTCGGCTCTCTGCCTGTGCATGGAACCATTTTACCCCTACTGGGTTGTCTCATCCAACCTTGATAAGAGAATTTGTGCCTAGTCTTATTGTAACTTTTTATGTCATGTTCCCTGGGAGGCCTGCTCTTATTTTTTTAAAGGGAAATGAAGGAGCAGTGGGTCTCCAAGAGAGGGAAGGTTCTGGGAGGAACTGAAAAGAGAAGAGGAAGGCTGAACTCTTTTTTCGATATAGTGTATGAAAGGAGAAAAAAGTGTCAAATTAGATAATAAATAAATAAAATGAACACATATGTCGAGAAAAAAAATAACAATAAAGTGGCCATGGTCCCAGGGTCCCTTCACAGCAATAGAAACCCTAAGACAGAGACTGCAGACAAAAATTTTCACAAAATTTCCACCTGCCATTGCTGCAAAGCTCAAGAGAGGACAGTGTGCTTACTTTTCTCATCCCCTTCTGAGGAAGAGGCTAAGAAGCCCCTCAGTGTTAGCTCTGGTCCTTTGTTGATGTGTAGTTTACTATTCTCAGGATAGAATGCATTGCCTCCCATGAAAAGAACTGTGGGAAAGATCCCTCCCTTGGTAGTTGTGCACCCTGAGCTGTATCTCTAGTGAGGGAAGCTGAGAAGTAGCACTGGGGTGGAGCAGCCAGCAGGTAATTTTTATATATTTCCATATAAATTCACTTCAGCTTTCACTATATGTCAACAGTTTTTTCTCCATAAATGGAAAAAAAAAAGCTCAATTATCTGATACTTCATTTAAAAGTACCAGAAAACCAGGCTACAGAGATGGTTCTGCAGCTAAAAGCACTGGATGCTCTTCCAGAGGACCAAGGTACGATTCCTTGCACACACATCTGGACTCACTATCTGATGCCATTTTCTGACCTCTGTGGACACCAGGCCTTCATGTGGTACACAGCAAAAAGTTCATGCATGCACATAAAAATATAGGTTTTTAATAAAGTACCTGTGAAGGCCCAGTGTGGTGTTCTTGGCATTTCCCATGACCACGGTAAATCATTTGTCCCTCAAACAACAGCAACAAAAATGAAGAGAGGCATTGTGAGATTGCAGCTCAGTGGTGAAGTATATGCTCAGCACGTAGGAAGCCTCAGCCAATCCTCATCACCACAAAAAAATCCATAATAGTATGCTGAAATAATATGATAGAAAGTCTCTGATGTCATAGTTATACCATCTCTTTTCCCCTCATCTCTTAGGTGAAGAGGGTCATTGAGATTCATCTACACTATTCACACCTTGAAAGGTGTGCTTTCCAAAGGCAAGGCAGGTGTGAAAGATGCTGTGGTGCCAGTTGCTGAAAGCACAAACTCTGGAGTGCACCTCCCACTGTTACAATGTTACTCAACAGAGGTGCATCTACTCTTTGAAATACAGAATGATGTCATTTCCTCAACTTTCCTCTTTGGTGGATGTGGAAATCGCCCTTTGTAGCATGTAAACAATGTATCATTGCTGATTAAAGGTAACATCAAGAAAAGGGGTACCAAAGGTAAACCAAAAGATCACTCACTTAAAAAGTTCACGAATCCATAGCATGCCAAAAGAGAGGGCTTGCAGTTTTAAAAGTATTCATGGAGTCTATTATATTATGGCAAAGGGTGTTCACCTGAAAATGATATGTGATTAAGGCAAGAGTTGGACACATGCAGATACTGTTTTAAACTGAGAAAAGTTAGAAAGCAAACAGCAGGTCACTTAGAGTTCATTGGAAGAAATTAATGAAAACACTTGAATTCAGTATCTCATTACATAATGACATTTGGGGGATTTGAGTGTGTTGTTTTCTTGTTGTTTTGTTTTGAGGCAGGGTTTCATGTTGTTCTGGCTGTCCTGAAACTCACTATGTAGAACAGGCTGGCCTTGAATTCACAGAACTCCACTTTCCTTTGCTTCCCAAGTGCTGGGATTAAAGACATGGACCACTACACTGGGCTACATAGTGACACTGGTGACCTTGAACTTCATAGGGACAAAATATGTTGAATTTACTATAAAAATTAATTTGATAACAAGTACAATTTATGGTGACATGACTATAATAACTATAATGTACTAGGTTAAAAATCTCTGTCTTCTTTATACAAAGATATCAGAGGCCAAAGTTAATCAACCAACATTTTCAGATAGTATTATTTTCATATTTCAAATTTTGTAGAAGTAATTTCTTAAGTAATCCTGAATTTCCAGAATGCTGGGAAACAAGTTAATAAACAATGTAATTGTAATTTATACCTTAACTCTTTTTTTAGGACTAAAATTTTTATTTTTAACAGTTTTTTTAAATTTTTATTTTATTTACTTATCGCATATGCAGTGTTCTGCCTGCATTATGTAGGGTAGGACAACCTTGAATATCAAAAATCTCACCTGTACTGCTCTTTGTGTTTCTTGGGTATTGCTCCACTGTGGTATTGAAAAAAAAAGTGGTATTTATTTTAATATTTATATGAAAAATATTTACCAATACTCTAAATTCTTTATATTTTGAGTTCATAATGTACTTTATATTAAAAATATAGGAACAACTTTTAATTTGTTCTTCAACAGTTAACTATTGTTCTTACTTTTTCTCATGTAGAAGAAATAGGAAGAATTTAACTCTTGATAAAATAACAACAAAACTAGACATACACATGTATGCACGAACACACACACACATGAGCTTGGAAGGGAAGTTTGTTCTTACAAATGATTTGTTCAGCTGGCTGCAGTAACTGTGGCCTTTGTATTTTTGTGCTCTTGAAGTTAGTCCTGTCTGATTCATCAGCTGGTGTCCCTAGCGTACATAGTACAGTCCTATCTCTGTCATGACACTTTGGAGGCGTTTCACTGAGAGTGATGCTGTCTATAAAGAGGATGGGTCCACAGATCATGAACTCGATACCTGCTTCTAAGCATCCCTCTGCCAACACTCTCAGAAACCACCACACTTTTGCTCACAGTAGCTATCTGCTTGGCCAGGTCTGCCTTAAGTGATTTTTAATAAAGAATGAACCATTCCTGCCCTGTGGAAACACTGTGTGTTTGTTTGCATTCTTCTCTATCAAAAGTTCTACATTCATGTCTTTGTTTTACCATAGAACAAGGGAAAGTGGTATGAAACCATCCTGAGAAGCAAAGGAAAACAACTAATAGAACGTGGAACAAGGTATCTCTCAAATTAATGAAAAATTTTTTTCAATGTTATGAACATAAATTACACAGAGAGATGAACAGGTTCCACCCCCTTGGCTCCCAGCTGCTCTTCCCAGAGGCTGCTCCACCCCTTTGAAACTCCAGTTCTCTCCAAAATTCCTCCAGTCACTGGTGTCAAGAATCTTCACTTCACATGGGATGGGACATGTGGGAGAAGAGGCAGGGGCCGGGATTGGGCTGCAAAGTGATTAAATAAATAAAATCACACACACACACACACACACACACACACACATATATATATATATATATATATATATATATATATAACATATATATATATATGTTATATATATACATACATATGGGTATATATAAAACAAGAGCATACATATATATACATACATATATATATCATCAGAGAAACATCATCCAGCAATTGATAGTAGCATATATATACATATATATATATATATATATATACAGAATATATATATATATATATACCTCTGCATATGTATATATATATATATATATATAACAAAGAGTCTTCACTTCCATATGGGTTTGTGGTTTTGATCTCAACTAAAACAAGAGCATCTTGCTTTTCACCTATTGATGTCCCCAGCCAGCTCCCAGAATGGTGTGGAGAGACTGGGGAATGAAGACTGGGAGGAGAGAAAACAGCAGTCGGGATGTAGTGTGTGTTTTATAAATTAATTAAATTATAAAAAATAAAAAATAAATAAAACCAAAGAGCTTCTTGAGGACAATGATGCTATCTTTCCCCTCTGTTGCCCCACACCTAGGACATGATAGCAATAACAAAGGTTTTACTTCTGTTGGGTAAAGGAGCTAAACTGTCCTCTCCAAAACAAAGTCACTCGATCTGTATTTCACAGAATATTTACTTATCTAGAAGCCCCAAAGAGACTGAAACATCCTGTTATTACAGAACTATGACTACAGGTCCAGTATCCAAAGAGACCCCTTGACTTACACCCACACTTTACAGCACTTTTGTGGGGAACATTCACATTTGAGGAAGGGCTTCAGAGATGTGGTGCTCACAGTTTTCCAGTAT
Source organism: Meriones psammophilus (assembly GCA_036365155.1). Classification (NCBI taxonomy): domain Eukaryota; kingdom Metazoa; phylum Chordata; class Mammalia; order Rodentia; family Muridae; genus Meriones; species Meriones psammophilus. The sequence goes on along the minus strand of JAEOAE010003929.1, from coordinate 67,377 downwards.
GTTTGCACCAGGCTGGGGTGAAGGTCATCCTCTTTAGGGTGACAGGAAAAAGATACCATTGTTAGGTACTCCTGCTCCAAATGGGCCCCTCAGGAAATTGCTCTGAATTAAAGTTGATTGTCATTGCCTATTGTTATAAGAGGCAAGATCTATATCTTTTCAGTTAAAAACCTCAGTAGAGAATTTTATTATTTTTTAAGGTTTGTTTATTTATTATGTATACAATGGTCTGTCTGCAGGCCACAGGAGGGTACCAGATCCCACTATAGATGGTTATGAGCCACCAGACAGTTGCTGGGAATTGAACTCACGAACTCTAGAAGAGCAGTCAAGGTTTTTAATATCTGAGCCATCTCTCCAGCCCCCAAAATTTTATTCTGACGTACAATAATGATCCAATAGCAACATTAAAGTCTACATTTTATTAACTAAATTTCTTTTCTTATTCTAAACAAATATAAGCAAGAAATAAATATGTAACAGTTAATTAATAAAACGCTAATACTGACCTCTGACATCTGAGTGCACAGTTTAGATTCAAGAGAGCATCAGGACACACGAGAAGATAGTAGGATCCCCAGTTATTCTTTGGCGTTTTCTTTTATGGGGGTCAGTAGAAGGAGCCTGGCTACTAGAGCTGTAATAAGAGTGGTCATATGTTTTGATTAGTGAGCAAGGTCATCTCTAGACTAGTTTATAACTCAACTTTTTAAATCAAACTAAGAGTTCAGTCTCCCCAACTAAAGAGCATGTTTATCTGCTCAAACAAACTTGAGAAAATTAAACAATATCTTCTTTGTATTTCCCTTCCATATCAGGTTTCCAAATTTGCCATCTAATTACTACTCCATTCTCATTCTCCCTATTTCAGCCTCACCTCTGAGAGGCAAACCATGTTGGTGGAATTTGTTAACAGCAAGACAATCTCTATTTATTATGGAAGCTTCTTTTTAGTCCATAAAATCCAACTTGAAGAAACTTGTTGTTTTCTTCTAATGTTTTATACTAATTCCAAAAAAAAGAGACATTGATGAAAAGAAAAAAATATGCAAAATATCTATACCTTTTAACAAATTCAGTGTTCCTGAAAGTATTTTCTATACATTCATAGGAGACATCTGTAGTCTCTAAAACAAACAAACAAAAAACCTTTGGAAGTGTCTATATTTTGATACCTTTAATATTAACCCCTTTAGAGCACTTTTACTTGGTGAATGCCTGACCTTCTGTGCTGGAAAATGGAGCTGTGTGTGTCAATATTTAATAAGCAATATATTAGATGTGAATTGGAAGTAAAAGCCAATGTGTTTTTTTTTTTTTTTCAATGTTTGCACTACGCTCAAGGAGCTGGAAAGCTATGAAGGTGTTATCATTGCACACAGCATAGCGGAGGGTGGTGTTGCCAAGAGCATACATAGTGTTTGAGTCAGCACTGTGTTGCAGCAGGAGAGCCATGCATTCCTCATGCTGGCGCTGTGAGGCCCATGAGTGTTACATAAATACATCATCGGCTCAACTAAAAATAAGCATTGCACACTTCATCAATTACTGGTCATTAAATGAGATACAGTCATTGTTGTTATTCTAAGAAATATTCCTTGCTATTTGAGACATGGTCATCTATGTAGCTCAGCTTTGTTTGAGTTCACATCTTCCTACCTGAGCCTCCCAAGTGGTAAGATTTAATACAGATGTGTGTAAACATACACAGATAGTCTAAGCACTTTTATAACATTTATTAATTCTTGGAAATTTTCATACAATGTGTATTAATCATATTCACCCACAACCCCCTGCCTAACTCCTCCCAGATCCATTCCTACTGCCCCACACTCTCCAACTTCATGTCTTTTTAGTTATTATTATTTAAATATCCCATGATTGAACATATTCTTGGAGTGTGGTCATCTACTGTCAGGTGGTCAATTTACTAGTAGCCATATCATTAGAGAGCTGAATCTCTCAGTTTCTGAGGTGGTTCATGTCTGTACTCCTAGCACTTGGAGAGGCAGAGGCAGGCAGAACTCTGTTATTTAAGGCCAGCCTGGGCTATAAACTGAGTCTAGGACAGCCAAGACTACACAGAGATACCTGTCTTGAAAAAAACATAATAATAATAATAATAATGAAAAAAGCTGACTCTCCTTCCCCAGAAGCCACCAAGTGCCCTTGGCTTCTAAGTTAAAGATGGGGCTCATGAACCAATTTCCCATTCCATGCTAGAATGTTTGATCCTGTTCAGGTCTTGGGCAGGGAATCCCAGATGCTGTGAGTTCATGAGTGCCTCAGTCCTGTCATGCCCACAAGACACTGTTTCACTCTGGTCCCCCCTAACCTCTGGCTCTCACAATCTCTAATTGTAGGTAGCCAGACCTACCCAAGACTTCCTCAGAGATCCTGATGAAAAGACAAAGGGTACTTTTGTTCTTTATCCTTGTCCAGGAGTGGACTTCCCAAGGCAGTCTAGAGATGGAGCAGTGCCTCAAAAGAGACAAAGCTGAAGCTTCTTGGAACTTAACTCTTCCTCCTGGACTGTGGTAATCAGTCATTTGGCAGCTGTATCTGATGTATGTCATGTTCTCATTGCCAATATTGACTTGGCTCTTTTCACCCTTGAATACATATATATATATATATATATATATATATATATATATATATATATACACTATATACATATTATATAGTGTGTGTTTGTGTGTGTATACTTCTTAGGAAAACCTTCTGGGGATGAGTCATCAGCTTATGCAAGATCTCCTGTTCTCAGCTTTGCTTTTTTTCTCCATTATTTCTCATCCCTGCTCCTCCATCTGAGACCCTTATTTCTATTGGTTTGGGTCATTTCAGCTTTTTGTCTTGAGATGTTCCCTGAGCCTTCCAGGAAGGAGTGTGATATAGAGGTCCCATTTGGGGCTAAGCGCTCCACAGACACTTACTTATTCTCTACATTTTGACCAGTTATGACTTTATGTGTTAGGCGTTTTCCACTGCACCAAGTCCAAGCATTTATATCTCATCCATCTCATACTGAAATTGTTAGCCATTGTCTATCTACCTTAATTAGAGGTATGCAGCTGTCATCATCACAGGCATTGATCTCACAGTTCCTCTCTATTAGAAGAGTTACCACTCCCAGATGGCCACATGCACAAGCATAATGCAGTGCAGTTCTGTGAAAATAAGAGGACTTTTTAGGAGGTAATGGAGACCTATGTTGAAGCACATGTATGCACATAATTTTAAAAATTAGATATTCTATAATTAATTTTCTTTTGAAGGAAGATCATTTCTTTCCCTCATTCCTTACAATTCTGGAGTCATATGACAAAGCCTGCCCCATTCAGGGCAAGTGCTCAATCATGATTACCTCCTTGCTTGGAATAGCCTGCTGAGTAAAAGGAGAAGTCCCAGTAGGTTTGTCTTGTCTTGGATTTGAATCCTAATTGAATCTGTTACGTTTTAGCTACTGCCATGTGCTCCATAACTCAACTCCCTCATCCACATGATGGGCATTAAACAGTAGCTATCTTACATGGTGCTCCTGCAATGCTTCAACTTAAATCCCCACAAAGTGTGTACAAATGTACAAATGTTGCTAGCACCTGACAGCTTAATGTTTGGTGATAGAGTGATGATTAGTCTTCCTACTGCTCACAAATTCAACATTTCAATGAAGTGAAAGAATAGCATAGAATGCATGTGTGTTCACATGTGTGCATGCATGCTCACTCATGCTACTGATTGTATGAAAGTCAGAGAGCAACTTGAGGAGGTCAGTCCTCATTCACCATGTGGGTCTCAGGAATGGAAGTCAAGGTGTCTAGGTTGGCAGCAAGCACCTCTAGCTGCTGAGCCAGTCTCTCCTGCTCAAGAATTACAGATTTAAATAACTGTAGTTTTAACTGCAGAAGGGTCAGGTACATTTTCAAATGAGAATGATCTTGAAATTGTATCTCTGCCTCCAACTAGCTAGCATTGCAGACCAATGAAAATTGTATCTTCCTAAAATGCTCTTTATTTTACATTTTTAGTATCTATGACATCAGAATTCCACTTTCAATTTGCGATATTTTATAACTAGAATCAGCAGCTTTTTCAATGTTTCTCAACATACAAAAAATAATTTAACACATCCTCCCTTATTCATTAGTGTAAGGTACCATGGATCATATCATGACAGAAAGAAGAATAAAAATTTTCATGTCTTCTCCCAGTTCTACTCATGAATGGTAGAGAAAAGAGGTAACCTGTGCTATTCTTTATGTCATACACATTCCCACCTCAATTCAGGTATCTCAAATTTAAAGCTACATTTAACACATAAGAAAACCTTAAATAGTTTCCAAATTCTCACATTTTCCCCAAAATTCTTCTCTTGGACCTGGTGAATGAGATCTGAACTAGCCCACTGTTCAGGATGAGGAGAAACTCACATTCAGGCCCAGATTTGACCAGTCCTCTAGCAGTTAATGTGAAAAAGTAGAGCCTCACTACCCTTTCCTTGGTGGACACATTGGGCAGTGTATATACATAACCTACTATGTCCCGCTGCCCTCTCACAACAAAACATTGGGACTTGAAGATTTACAGCTAACCCCTCATTGCACAGAGAAAGTCTCCCTCACCATAATCACATCTGACTCAGTTGACTCAACCACTCTCCCTGTCGGCCTCATCTGCCAAAAACAGCCACTTCACTCTTTGCTCCTACCTACTCCCTGGTTCTATTACCTGTTCCTCTTGTCTGTGTCATTCCCACCATTTACCCGGAACATGAGAAAACTCTCCGCTGTAGTTACAACGCGTACACTCACAGCCCAGTGGATCTGTCCCACCACGCAGTATCCTGTGAGGTATCTGGGCACTTCGGGGTTATCACCACTAACACACCCACAGCGCAGGCAGGCTGCCCACTGGGGAGTAGAGGAGCTTCCAGGCTCCAGGCCCCTTCGCCTGGACCAAAAGATCCTCCTCATACTCGGGCCAAGTGGCCAGCCTGTCCTGCCCACCTCCTCTGCAGCCCCCACCTCCTCCCAGAAAAACTATGAAATAAAGCCAGCCAAGTCTCTCCACCCCACCACAGTAGCATCCATGGAGCCCGTGGTTCAGTGTACAGTCAACTGCCCCCTCTTTTGCCTGGCAAAGCGGTTAAGTCAGGTGAGCGGGTGCATGTCTCAAGCTTTCCAACCCGGAAGGTTCCCAGTTCTCCACCTGCCAATTACGGATTTCAACCCCTAGCTGCTGAACTCCAGTGCACTGTGTTAAATGAAAGCATGCACACCTCAAAGATCCTCCCAGCAAAGGAAGGGATTGGCTGCTGCCTACCTCCTTTCCTCATCGCCTAGCTCGCCACAGTTTTGGGCACACAGACTCCAGTGACAGGACCCTAGCCAATCCTATAACCTGTGCTCATGAAAAGTCCTGTCAATCGCACCTCCCCCAGTAGACCTGCAGAACCAAACACCCAAGCATGCTGGGTTATGATTCAGGTTCTTTGCCACACTGCAGTTTACTCTTGCCTGCTCCAAAAGCCAAGTGATTCCAAGTTCCAGTGCAGACTGGCAGTTCAAAATGACATTTGTTATTTACTGTTCCAGAATAAACCAACTCTTTGGAGATGGAAACAGGGAAATCAGGGGTTTAAGCTTGTCCTTCGCTACCTAGGAGTTCGAGGTCAGCCTGGGATACATGATATTTTGACCAACACACACACAAAACAGAGACAAACTCTAGAATAAAATTATATTGGGAAAGGAAATAAGGAAATATTGACAGCCTGTTTCAGGAGAAAGAGAATCCCTGTCTCTAAAAAAAAAAGAAAAAAAAAAAAAACATCGTTTCTTTCTCAGATAACTTTGAGTAAATTATGCTAAAATCTGTAATAATAGCTATGAAGAGGCAGACAAAGGACAAGACCAATGCAAGTTTGAAGCCAGTCTAGTCTCCATATCAGTGTCTCATGAAAGTGCAAACAGAAAAATAGTTAAAAATTTGACTGTGCTTAGGAATTTGTTTTTTGTTTTTTGTTGTTGTTGGTTTGTTTGTTTTGTTTTTTGCTGAGTTTCTCTGCAGACCAGGGTAGCCTCAAGGTCAAATATACACTTGCTTCTGTATCCCAAGTAGGAATTTGTATTAATGAGCCAGCTACTCCTAGCTATAGCCTCTCTTTACCTGTTGTAGAATGTGTCACTTTCAGAAACACTTAGTGGCTATTTATTATCATCTCAAATCTCAATAAATGTTTTGAGGTTGATGGCCAGAAAAGTAAATTACTTTCTTTTTCTTTCTTTCCCTCTCTTTCTCTTTCATTTTTTGTTTAGATTGGTTTTGGTTTTGGTTTTTCCAGACAGGTTTTTTCTGTGTAGCCTGGGTTGTCCTAGACTTGCTTTGTAGACTATGCTGGTTTCAAACTCACATTGATCCACCTTCCTCTGCCTCCTAAAGTGTTGGGATTACAGACAAGTGTGTGCCACCACAGCCAGCAAGAAAAGTAATATTAAGCCCACCTAAATATGTACATATAATTTTATATGGAAAGAACTTTTTTACTATGATCGAAATTCATTTTATGTTGCCCTTAAATTTTTATTTTCTTCATTTTCTACTTCCATCCTTTTGATGTAAGTGTGTGTGCCTGATGGTGTTATGGGTGTATATACATATGGAGACCAGAGGACAGATTTACATGTCATCCTCAAGAATGTCACCTCCATGTACTGGCCTAAAGCTCAACAATTAGGCTAGAGTGGCAGCCAGTGAGCTTCAGGGATCCTCTGGTTTCCTCTTACAGTGCTGGAGCTATAAAAGCACATCACCACATCTGTATTTTAGAGGGATGTCAAGACCCTGCTTGCAAAGAATTGACTGAGCCACCCCTTCAGGACTACTTCTATTGTGTGTATGTGGGGGTGGGCTGTAAGGATGTTGACACTGTGTATTCTTCAACAATTTAAATCCTCTTCTGCAACATAAGTGACTGTGTTTAGAATCACCAGCTCATGTGTGTTTCTTTTTGTGTCAGCCTATATGTCTGTCTTTTTATGTCATCCTAATTTGTCTACATTATCTATGGTCTGACACATTATCAGAGTAATTCTTCTCTTTTCTGGAGACAATTTCTGAATAAGTCCTTATATATTAAAATATTTAAACACACACACACAAAACATGTGGTCAACCATCCAACATTCTTTCTAGAACTCTTTCAACCAAGTAGTTATTCAGTGTAATCAGGTAAAAAAAATAATCTCAAGGAGAATTTAATTTCTTTTGAATGCCGTGTGGCTTCTAGTGATATCTAGTCCAGCTAGACTATGGACCTAGAAGCCCTAGGTAATCTGAACAAAGCTCTCAACACTTAAGCTGATTAAACTTAAGCACCTGGTAAGACATGACTCAAATCCTATTCTAGACTCAGGAAGAATAAGACTCAAGAAAGCAGAGAAAAGGTGCAGCTAGCAACCACGTTCTGTTTCTGAATTCCTATCCACCCAACTGCTAGATGAGAGGCTTTCTAGGATCTGCCCTCTGCAGGATAAAAATAGGAAATGCAAACATCCATTGTCCACTGGTTTTAGCTAGAAAGCTACAAGCACTAAATTCATATTAATCAGTGATTAAACAAACAATATAAAATATAAGATCATTCTGGCCATGTAAGCACATGTCTTTAATTCCAGCACTCAGGGCGGCAGAGGTAGGAGGATCTCTGTGAGTTCAAGGCCAGCCTGCTCTACAGAAAGACGTCCAGGACAGCCAGAGACACACTGAAAAACCCTGTCTCAAAAAACACACAAACAAAAAAAGACGTGATACCTTAAATATATAGCAGTAAGTGATACAGTATAAACTATAATTACTAAGCGCTGTAAGAGGTTACACAAAATTGATGCTCAAAGTTTAAATGCTCAAGTAATTCATTCAGGTTCTTCTCAGTACCCAGTAACTGCCAGATAGTTTTATAGGTCCTGAAACTTAGCTGAGAGCAACAAACAAGCACTGCATACAGGAGGGTTCTATTGTGGTGAGATGATTTTGTACAACAAGAACACAAGGTGGTGATGAAAATATCAGGAAATGTAAGCACAATGAACAGCATACATGAGCACTCATAGCACATAAGCTAGTAAGGACAGTTTTAGACAGAGTGTTCCAGAATGACTTCTGGGAAGTGCCAAAATTGAAAAGCATGAAACAGCTCTACAAGCAAGGAAAGGCATTCCAAAAGAACCCAGTGCAAATGTCTCGGTGAAAGATGAACTTGCTGCTTGTGATTTGTTTTGATTTCTTTTGTGGTTATTCTGTTTTAATTTAGTTGCTGTTGTTATTTTTCTGAGGCAGCAACTCATGGAGTCCAGGGTGGCCTTGAGCTCCCAAATCTCCTACTCCTACAAACTTGACTTGGTTTCCTTCTTAAGGATGGGGCATGGGAGCCACAGTGGCTAGGTGCAGAAACCAGAAGAAAATGTAATGCTAGACTATAGGGCTGATAGGACAATGGGAAAATATCACAGAATCCGGTAACTGTGTAATCTATAGCAGTTTTTTGACATCTCTGACACTTTTTATACTGTAACTACACATCACAACAGTACTTACATGGCAAATACTATATCTGCCACCTACAACATGTTATCAGTATTATGTTCTTAAGGCACATTGAGATATACAGAGTTCAGAGCACAAGCACACAATGAAAGAGTTCCATGCTATTACTCATGGTCATAGTGATAAAACTGTGTAAATGGAGACTCTTCAGACGACTGGGGAGATCTTGCTGGAGTATCAATAGAACTCAACAAGACAAGTAGATTTCATATAGAAAGGAAAGATGACCTTCCAACAAGTTTGGGTGTGATTTAGTCAATCTAATAAAGTATGTGAGGTGAAGGACAAAAGTCAAGTTCAGGGGCTGGAGAGATGACTCCTCCATTTTGAGCATTTGTTTCTCAGAAGACTGAAAGCGTAGCTAACAATCCTCTGTAACTTCAGCTCCAGGTGGAATCCAGTGCCCTCTTATGGTCTCTGGGAGAATTGTATGCATGTGATGTATAGTCATTCATTAGGCAGAACACACATATGTGTACAAAAAATAAATAAATAAATAAAATCAAACAAAAACGAAAAGGAGGCAAATACCTAGTCAAGGCCTACAGCACAAGACTGGACCATGACAACAAAACAAAACATTTTAAAATATATATAAACCAAGATGTATGGTTCTCACTGATGTTGTAATTTAAGGAAATCAGAGGCAGATGGCTCTGGGTTTTCTAATTTCTTTTATATCCCTGAGCAAATATTTATATTTATTAAGAAGTATTAGAGCCATGCTGCTGTGTTTCTCATTAGTTTGTTTCTCATGATCATCCACAGAGTACCATATTTTAGGGGGAGTTAAATATATGACCACAGGGATACACTATGGACACTATTTCCACAATGAAGTGGGTATCCATAGTGTTGGATACACTATCCACTTTGAAAGAACATTCCCTCTATGCAGCCTTGGCTGGATGGCAACTCACTATGTAGCCTTAGGCCCCTGAACCTAGACGAGATTCATTTCTACCTGTGAGTTTTGGGCTTACAGGACTAAGAAACCACGTCTGACTAAAGAAGAGTCTGAAGAATTGTCAGAGAGTACATGTGCCTGCATATTTTTTTTTTCACATTTTTAAAAACTGCGGGAAGATGAACTGAAACCTACATACTGCATTGAAAGAGAAAAATAACAGCACATTTCTCCAATACTCCAGACGATTAATTAATTAACTAATTAATTAATGTCTGAGTCACACTTCAGAAAAGATGTGAACAACCTAGTTACTTATGTGGAGTCCCTCTTCAGGGCTTCCTCACTTCAGTGAAGGCCTTGAGTTTTCCTACAGTGCAGAAACATTCCTGGGTAACCTTGTCAAACAAGTGCCCTGTTTATAATCAAAGAAATCATCTCACAGGAATGCCCTGTCACTGCAGGGAGCCTGGATTCAGTAGGAGTATGATACATGAAAATGTGCCCAAATGTAGGAACTGACCTCTAAAGGTGATGTTCCTGAAGGAAAATAACATGTCAAGAGTCATACCATCTTCTACAAGGGATACTCCCCTTGCTAGGTTTAGTACTAAGAGGATTTGTGGGGAAACCAAGGGACAAGATACTCAGATCATACTAGAGAGGCTAGAAAAGAGGAGGGAGAGCACCATCCCCAGAAACACTAAGGAACACATGTTGTTTCCTGGAAAGAAGTTCTTGATGACTGGATCAGCTAATACTCAGAGGTGTTCTTTCCATGGCTGTGGTTGAGAGCCATGCAGATGGCCAGAATCCCAACAGAACAAGACACACAGGCACAGGGTACCCACTTGGCTCCACCCTCCACTCGATCCCTGGGTTCCTACCTCATCTCAGTGACATCAGTGTGATGCTGCATCTTTTCTGCCAAGTCACTTTCCTGAGTAGGCAGCATTTTCGGCCCCAGTAGGTCCTAGATTCTTTTCTCTGTTGCTTTTAGTTCCTGTTTTTTAGAAGATTGTTTTCAGGGTGCGTGAACATGATTGTGCAAAAGCACCTCTGCACATTGACACACACACACACACACACACACACACACACAACAAACTCCTGATCACACAGAAATACATGTGTGCTCACATACAACTATAGTGCATTGCAGTAACATGATTATTTTACCAGTAATGTAAAAGTTCACCAGGGATATAATGTAAGAGATCACAAGGGATCCTATATAGAACAATCTTACCTTTCTTTAGAAGGGATAAGAAATTAGTGGACAGGGGATATAGACAGTTGAGTGGATAAAGTACTTTTCCTAAAACTTCTGTGTAGACATGTGGACCCACTGGGTCTTGGCCTCTTAGCCCAGCCTACATAGCAAGTGCCCAAGGCTTGCAATATTGTTTTTTTCCCCATCCTGAGACCTGGGGATGGTTTTGAACCAGCTACTTATTCTGTCCCACTCGTTCCCAGTTGTTCCAAGGTGAGCTGCTTCCTACTAATGGAGCTCGCTTATTCATAGCCTGCATCACTTTGAACCCAAACAGTGAGCATATGAGATGAAAAAAATCTCCACAACTAAGACAAAAAAAAAGGTTCTCCCTCTAAGATGATAGGATCAGGGATCTTTCTGAGTAACAGAAGGCTGATTAACTCAAGGCCAAATGATCTTGAGTGTCTTTAGTTCATGATGAACAATATTTCCATGAAGGGTGGACCATATGGTACACTTATAAGCTAATGGACACCTGGAAATTTTCAACTTGTGGCTATTATGAAGAAGACTGTTATAACCCTGATGCCTTCTGTTTTATCTGTGGACACCTACTTCTAGTTCTGGAATTGCTGAGTCACCTTGTGACTGCACTTCAGGATGTTGAAAAATTATTCATGGCCTCTCACAGGACTACCTCATTTTACACCACCAGGAATGTCTGGGGGACCTCACTTCTCCCAGCCCTCTTAAGGCTCATTTTGGATTAGATTTGAGTGATTTAGAATAAAAGCAGTTACTGAGTGCTATAGACACAGCACAGGATGAATGCTTTAGACTTTCATGAGGTTAAGGGGGTTGCACTGACACAGCCCTGTACACAAACTTCAGCATTGCTATGGGATTTATCCTGAACTGAGATGCAACCACACACAACTCCAAATCTCTCAATGCATAAAATCCAGGCCAAGCTCCAAGGCCTTTGTTTACCGAGCCAAGATTATTTGAAGGAGGAAAGAAAATGTTTGCTGGCAATGATGACAACAAAACAGGATGCAGGGAAGACACAGAAAGGCACCCCACTGTCCAGTGGACAGTCACTATTCACCAAGAGCAGAAAAAGCACACAGACACTTAGCCAGACTTTCCTGACTCTCAAGCACCTTGTTTTGTATAGCAGCCTTCTCCTCACCTCCTTGTAGACCCTTCCTTCCATTAACTCCAAAGGATTTCTTTGAAGATCTGTATTTTTGCCTCTACAAAGTCTATGAGTTACAGCAGCTTTTGTGTCCTTTGTTCTAAGCAAAAGTTGGGAATGCAGAAAGATGGGCAGCAGCATGTGAGGTTTGAAAAGTCAGTCAACATGATATTTTCTCATTGAAGCTGGTCTCTTTCATCATTTAAGATGTTTCAAGAGCAAATCAACATATGTATATGCAGAAACACACACACAAATTCACACATAAACACAGACACACTGACACTCACACATACACTTGCACATACAAGCACCAAACAAAAACACCTATACAAACACGCACCTCTACACATTTATGCAGCATAGCAACAAGGTCCGACCCACACCTGAGCACATGCACAAACACACAACATGGATAGAGACAGTAATGTGCAAATAAGGGTCGGCACACATGCGTAAGTACACAACTATTAACACACATACATAAAAACACACACATATGCTAACTCACAATCACACATTCACATAGATGACCACCAATTCACCACACACAGAAACACAACACATGCACACACATTCATGAACACACAGAGAGACACAAATACACACACACACACACACACACACACACACAAACACACACCAGGAAGAGAATTGCTGTTACAACACTTTTTCTGCTGCATTAGTAGTTACTAGGACCTACTTGCTGTATACAAGGCTCTTAGACTTAGCTAGGCTTTGGTGTCATCTACTGTGATTATTTCCTCTTCTAGGAACCAGTTCTATCCCAACACGCACTGATATCATGGGCAAATTACAAGCACTGCACTGATTCAGCTAAATTGAACCACAGAAGACCAAGTTTCCAAGAAGCAGGTCTCCATGCTAACCTTCCAAATGGCTCCATGTTGATCCATCATGGTTTCCTTACATAACCTATCCTGGTTCATGCAAAGAAGATTTGGTAGCTCTAAAGAGTCAGTTACCTAGGTCATTACCCTGAATTCTTTTCAAAATGTTTCAGTTCATATTATATGAAAACAGATCTCAGGTCCGGCAGTATGAAGTCACATGTAGGGATTTTCTGAAATGCAGCATTCTGAACAACTATGAGGAGGAATCTGTCCTGAGCTACAGGCCCCTAGAGTCATCACTCAAAGCTCTGTGCTACTACCTAAGTGGGTTTCCACATAGCAACACTCCTATCACGGTGGAAAGTAGGTGTGAGAAGTGTGAGCCACCTTTCTCCCTCAGTGGACTACAATTTCTAGCAGAGCAGGACACTTTGCTTTTCAAACATCCAGTTTCTCAAAAGACAATAACTCCCCAGATAGACTTTTAAATGATCACAGAAGTGAACAACTGGAAGAGATGTAGGTGAACAGATGGAAGGGTGGGTGGATGGTTACATGGGTGTGTCTGTTTTTGGTTGCTCAGGTGGCCCTCCTGCCCCTGCCGCCTCAACCTACCTGCTGCTTCCTAGCATACAGGCCACACATCTTCTCAAGGGCCTCGTCACAGAGCCTGTTTTTCTCCTGACAGGAATTTTGCAGCACAATATGCTTCCTCTGCAGCTCTCTGTTCTACTTTCTCAATGTGGTAACTTGAAGCATCAGCTTAGTCCAGTCAATCATGAGCTGGCAGTGATGAAGGCTGATCCAAAGCAAAAATATGGTGAGCCCAGACAGCAAATATTTGCCTTCTCACATCCAAGTACCATCATTCTTACAATGTCCATGGTCTCCAGAGAGTCCAAGACTGTGGCCTGCATTAGCTATTCCAGCATCACCTAGAGGCATGCCCTAAACAGAGACTATACACATTTCAGAAAGACTCAAAGTTCTTCTGAAAACCCTGACACCAAAAGGAATTCATGCACCTCCAAGAGCAGGAAGTGTCCCAGATCTGTGTTTATCAGCCCATGATATCTGGAAGACATCAGCACATAGAGAGCAAACCATCTTTAAGCTAGAACTGCAGTTCTTTCAAAATTCCAGGGTATTTATGGATCCCATCCAAACCAGCAATTTCAATCCACTGCAAAAGTCCCAAAGGACAACCCTTTTATGATGCAAATAATTTTTTCTCTCTAGAGGCTCTTCAGGATGGCAGGGCAGTGTTGGGAGGGGCTCATAGTCTCTTCACACTGAACAAAAGTGAGTCCAAGTGGTACAAGTCCAAGAACCAAAAGGAAGGTTTCTTGCTCAGAGACAGACAGGCTAGAAACAAAGCCCTCACTTTGGATTGAAAACAAAGTAGAGCAGATAGAGTACCATTCAAGTGCTGATGTCCCAGCCAAGTCAGTCACTCACCTGAAGGATTCAGTCTCCTTAGTCAGCACCTTGTACTTGTCCAGGGCGTCACTTAACTTCTGGGGCAATTTCTGCAGGGCTGACATCATTTTCTGATGTTCCAGATTCATGATTGCGAATTCAAAATTGAACCTGTTTTAAGGTGTGGGACCCAGAAGTGAATAACCTCATGAACAAAGCCTCAAGGATCACATGAATTTAGGCTGCATCCAGGGTTACCTCAGCCCAGGAGATGCTTCATCCTGATTCCTAAATACTAGGACCTTCAGGTGCTTATTAAAGTTAAGATCTTGGTCTCAGGCCAGCAGAGGCAGGGGTATCAAAGTGAAGGAGCTGGGCTGCATGAGCACTCTTGATGGCACTGAAGGAATATATCAGCTTTCTAAGAAGTCCCCAGGAGTCCATGCCACAGACCTGGGCATTTCAGAAATTTGTGATGACATTTCTCCTATGTTTATAGCAGGGACCCTCAAACCGGAGGTCCTATTGCACAGATGCACAGAGTACATCATCAATATTTCCAGGGAAGAGGCTTTATTAACTCCCAAGGAGATTCCAATGTGCCACAAAGGTGAAGACAAGGGACAAGTGCTGACTCCCCAAAGGGCAGCTCCATGGCTTCAGCACTGGCATCCCTTGAAATCTATAAGACAGCAAAATCTTAGGTCCCATCACCTACCACCAACTCCCAGGATCTGAAGGTGGTATTCACAGAAGAAAGCACTCATTCATGCATGTGCCTTCAGGAATTAGCTAAATAAACACACACACACACACACACACACACACACACACACACACTACTAACTAGCAATTAGCATGCCAAATTCAGGAAGGTGGTATTGTCTTAGAGTACAATGAACAAGACCAAGAGGGTCCCTGATGAGCTCCAGGCTTTTCAGGCACACCTTAAGATGCACCAAGTGGGCCCAGTGTCCTCCTGCTCCTGCCAAGAGCAACCAGTCCCCATGCACCTGCTGGTTAAGTACAAAGACTCACCATATATACACAGCACATAGCATCTCCCACAAGCTAATACCTGTTAAGGCCTATAAAATGCATGATGATAGCTCACACACTATTGTCCTATTGATACACTAAGATTCATGCCATAGGATCTGCTTTTCATTTGTAGCAAGCAGAAGAGCCTATGTCCCCGGGCTTCTGGTACTCCTAAGGAAGCTTCAGGTTCTGCCTTTCAAATGCGCTCAGGAAAATTTGTTTGGCCATGAGGACTCTATGGAGGTGCAGCCTCTTATGATGTTAGGAAAGATAGAGTTGACCCACAGCAATGAAGACAGTCAACAGAGAACTGGGCATAATGACTACCTGTTGTTCAATTCGTTGTCAGTATAATGCGCCAGGATTGCATGCAGTTCATCCCTCTCACAGGTCATCACCTGTAGCTGAATGATCGTTATCTCCAACTTTGTCATCTGCTGCTCCAGCTCATTGATTTTAGAGCACTGGGATGATTCCTTCCCAGAATAGCCTGTTGGTAGATAAACACAAGTGAACTTGGACAGGTGAATGGCACGGCGACAAGAGAGACCATGCATTGTCACAGCATGGAGTCCATAAGCCATGTTCTGCCCATAACCACCCTGGCTAGACATGTGTCTCATTAAGTGCTGCAATCTCCAGAGCGATGCAAGACATAGTTACCCAGACATGCATATTTAGAGGCAAATGTAAGCTGATATCTAAGGAAATGAAGGCAAGTCCCAGAGTCCCTCACTATTAGCACCACTAAGCCCTGATCACATGTGTCTAAGACAAATGCATCTGAAAATGTGAATCCAAGGCAATTGCCCTGGGGAGTATTCCTCATTGTTATTGATATCAGACACCTAAGGAACCTACAGAAATCTGCTGAGAATGGAGTGCATCAACATGCTTCCCTCATTAATATCTCTGCTGGCCTTCTCCCAACCTTAGAATGAAATTAAGGTCTCACAGAATGGAGCTAGAGTCTTGTCATTTCCTAACCCCCTGCCAAAATCACCATCACAAATCCCTGACCTGGGTCTGTTCTTTAGGAAACATAGAATCAGGAAAGACCCTTTCCTTCCCAGAGGCGATCACCTGTTGAGCTCTACTCCTCAAAGGCCTAGCTCAAACCCCATCTCTTCTGAAATCTCAGTAACCCCTGCCCTCAACTCACTGTGATTTCCACAGAACCACTTATTTCTTGTTCTTCTGCACAAAGATCGAAGGCCAAATTCCTTCTGTCTCCCTTTGGCCTCTCCACACTCTCCCTTTGCTCCTCCCAATAGCCTGCTCAGCCTAGACAACATTTCTACAGGAGAAACCTATAGGCACTGACCAAATGCCACCAACAATATTTACTGTTGCCACAACACTGATGACATCAGAGAGAATGCAGAGAGCTTGCTAGGAGATAACAGAATGTCCAGAAAAAGGACTGTTAAGGTCCTCTGGAGCAGCCCATATCAATATACTAAAACTTCTTCCCCAAACCACTCAAAGCCAAACTGCCCTTTCCACTAGCCTTCTCTGAGAGACAATGGAAGGCCTTCAGCACCTTCTCCTTCCTATCCACTGAGCTCTCTGTTTCAATATAATCCTATCACTCCTTCATCTAGGGTAGATAAAGGCTCATTTTCCAAACACAGCTAAGCAGTGGCTCTTACTCTCCTTAAAATGTCTAAGCAATAAAATAATTAATAAAGTTTTCCAGGAAATTAGGTCAGGTTGATGGGAAAGCAACATCAGTCCCCCTGTCATCAATAAGTATGTCAGGGATGATTCATACTACTGTTGCAATGTTCTGGGTTTTGTGGGAGATGTTGGGGGTCCTGTCAAAACAAAGATAGGTAATGATGAAAACTTGTCTCAGAGATTCAGCAGAAGACATTCCAGGCTTCATGTTCACAAAGGTGTGGTCAACTATTGACAGGGAAGGATGAAGAGGAATTTTGATCCCAGGTGTGCTAGGAGTCTCTAGTGGATCAATGCTGTGTGCAGTGGATTAGGACCTTTTTAGCATATGTGTAAGTTGATGACACTTCACTTGCCATTCCCTATGGGCCTCCAAAACCCTACAGTTGACCTTTGCCCTTCCAGGGTTGTGTAATTTTCAGCTGAAGTGGATCACCCAAAACCAAAGAGAGAATTTTCTGGAGACCTGTAGGTACAGGTTCATGAGGATGGCATGCTAATTTTCTTAGGTTGCCAGCCATCCATGCAGTGCTCTTGTGGGCTCAAGATATTGCCCTAGAAGCACTTATTGTCAGGGTGGGAGCATCTGTGCCACCCCTCCTCTAGAATAATAATGCATACTAGGCCCACCTGATGGAACACAGTATTGAGAAGAACCTCTGGAGGGCAGAGGTGGAGAAAAGAAGTGGCCTAGAAGGCCAACTAAACACTGTTGGTACAAAACTTCAGACTATCCTGAGGGGATACAGCCTGCAGCAGAGGCCACAGGCCTCTGGAGGAGAGCATGTATGTGCAAAAGAAGGAAGGGATAAGGATGGTTGATAAAGTGTACTAGGGAAGTATTTCTTCTAGATAACTGCTTTGTGCCTGTCTTGCTTCCCTGGAGCAGACCTAACTTCTGAGACTGACAGTGAATCAGAGACTGAATGTGTGAAGGAAATAATCCCTTGGCTTCCCAGACTGGTGTCATAAAACCAGGTCTTTTAAGAGCAGCCTGAGAAGGGAGTGGGGAAATTTGAGTTACTGTCATTGCTCACCTTCTCTTTCTTAGCTGCCTCTGACACAGAAAGGGATACCTGTAGACACATAGGAAACTAGCTTAGACTTTATTCCCATACACTACCAATTACCATCTTGTAATAGGGGTCTCCTTGTTCATCTTTCCACTCCCTGGAAAGAGCTTGGGGCTTACTTACTTGTTGGTCCTCAGTATAAGCCTTGGCTGGTTTGGTAAATATTACCAGACAGATAGATTAACCTGGCTTCTTCCACTGCCATTTGTGCAGATAGGTAACAATATGGTATCAGCCTTTTGCAGGCTAAACTGTCCCGAATGTGCAGTGCAGCCTTAGGCCCTTCCTCTTCTCTTTCAGATAAACAGTCTTAGTCTTAAAAACATTCTGTCCAGCCATTCTCAAAGAAACAATCTTAGAGTGGCTTCTGAAAAATAAAGCTGATACAAACAGTTGAGTCTCATCTTTTGGATATATGCTTTCCTAGTTGTCTGAGTAATTGATTTCCAGAGTGGTTGTAAAGATTAATTCCCACCAGCAGTGGAGGAGGGTTCCCCCTTTCTCCAACAGGCCCATTCTCAAAGTGTAAGGTGAAATCTCAGGTTGTTTTGATTTGCATGTAACTGTTCAGTGACAGGGTCCTTCCTGGTACAATTGTACTCATCCCATTTAACAGTTTGTTGGTGTTCTGTTCTTTTCCCTGTAAATGAAAAAAAAAAACTTTGATCCACTTGGACTTCAGTTTTGTGCAGGGTGACAAGTATGGATCTATTTTCAGACCAGCACCATTTGTTGAAGATGCTATTAATAAGTGTGTGGGTTGATTTCTGGGTCCTCTGTTCGGTTCCATTGATCCACCATTCTGTTTCTATGCCAGTACAGTGCAGTTTTTAAAACTGTTGCTCTAAGTACAACAAGATCAGGGATGTACCTCAAGATCTTTATTGTAGAGGATTGTTTTAGCAATTCTGGGTTTCTTGTTATTCCAGAAGGAGAATTTTTCTTTCAAACAACTGTGTTGGTAATTTGATGGGCATTGCATTGAATCTCTTTTGACCATTTTACTATGTTAATCTTGCTTTGAGCATGGGAGATCTTTCCATCTTCTCAGGTCTTCCTTGGTTAATTTGTTTTACTGAGCCGCCATGAAGGTGTTTATCAGCTGTAGGAGTATTTTCATCTGCAAATAGTGAAAATTTGACTTTTATTTTTCCTTCAACTGTCTTATTGGATAGCAAGGACTTCAACTATGTTGAAGAGATATGGAAGAGTGGGCAGCCTTGTCTTGTCGTTTCAGTTTTGGAAAGGATAAAGGACCCAGAAGCAAAAAGACAAATGGTATAAAGATAGACATACAACATAGGACAAACCCACTAAAAGCTACCAAAGATGCTGAGCTGTGTTTGTAAGAACTGGAAATAGTAAGAGCTGGAGAGGACAGGGTCTGGAGAGCAACAGAACAAGAAAATTTGAACACAGGTTAAACATGTAAATGTAATGTAGACCAGGGCAGTTCAGTTGGGTTACTAATGTGAGAGGCCTGAAATTGGCCTGCCTTCCACCTAGGGAGCACCTTACCAGGCCATAGTAGAGGACAATGCAGCCACTTTTGATGTGATGACAGACTAAGATCAGGCCTTTCAGGTGTAAAAGATGAACTAAGTAACAGGCCTAGAATGTAACTCAGTGACAGGGTCCTTCCCTGGTACTTTGTACTAGGTTCAGTCATAACAGTTTGGGGCTAAAAGGAAAAAAAAAAAAAAATAACCCCATTACATTCGGAGTTGTGGAATACAACAAAATGTAAGGCTCTATAGAGGTCTTCACACTCCTCTGACCTTACTGACCCCTCCACAGACTCCATTTCTTGCCCTTAGTTGAGCATGTATTTTCTCAGGTAACCTTTTATTTTTAGGATAAAAAGAATCTACTTTTTTTTTTTTTTTTTTAATAAAGGACACAGAGAGCATAAATGAAGATACATAGCTTACCAAATTCTGTGTTTGTGGTAATTGGCTGGTGATATGGTTAAACATGTAAATGTAATGCTGTCTCTCAAGCGTAGAGGCCTGAGTTCCTTCCCTGGGACCCACATGGTAGAAGGAGAAAGCAAACTCCCATAAATTGTCCTCTGACTTTCATGCAAGCAGGCTTGCCAAATCTTAGCCCATAGCAGCTACTTGCACTGGAATCTCCATCTGATGCACTCAGGAAATATTACTGTTTGTTACATTTGAGAGATTTGGGTCTTTTGTTATTTTACTTTCTTGCCCAGAAGCAATAGAAAGCAAAAAGGCCAGCAATAAGCCATCACCTGAAACACTGGTTAAAGGATTGTGGCCATGGGAATTTGGAAACTGAGCTGAGACCCTTATGAGGCTGAACTACTCTAAAAGGTCTTTTATACATGACTGGCTAACTTTTGTTGTTATTGTTTTGTTCTGTTTTTATTCTCTAGCTCTGATTGTCTCAAAAAGACTCTACCTTATGATGAAGGTGAAGCAGTCTCTGTGACCTATTGAAACTTCACTTGATCTTAGAACCTTCTTTAGTGAGGATGATGCACAGTTGGTCAAGGTCACCTGCACTGCCTATGCTGTCATCTATAGATTTATATAAAGAGAGATAGATCTGAGATGTGAGCAGTCTATCCCACCACCAGAGCCAAACAATATACAGCACTAACACTCTTAGGTATATATCATCTGCTAAGTAGAGGGGACCTGAAGATGTAGGCATATGTCCAGGATTGCAAGAGTAGGCTTTTGGAAGAGTAAATAGACCTGGCAGTTGATAATGGACTGTGATGGGGCTGACAGAGGTATGGTACAGAGTGTTCAATGGTTTCTCAGCTTATAACAAGGTTTTCCCATTGCTGGGAATTCTTTAGATCTGGGGTCCATGTAGGATAGGAGAGTGATGAAAGTCACTGTCTTGTTACCTTGCTCCTGAGACAATGTGCCCTTTTGTGCTGAATGTACTCAGTGGGGTTGGCCCAAGGCTGGGAAGAAATGGTCATTACTGCAGTTTACTCCTTCTGGAAACGTTCTCCTTCCCTCCAGTATACAAGGATTACTTGACCAAAAAGTCTCCAAAAGCTAAAGGATGGGCATTTTTAAATTTAAAGGGTCCACTAGTGCTTGGACCCCAAATCCTCTAGGAAAGTAGTCAGAGCTCATAAGACCTGAGATATCCCTCTAACCCTTTCTTTAGTTTTTTTGTTTTGTTTTGTTTTGTCTAACTGTCAGGTATCAACCCCAGGACATTGGCTTCATTTGTAAGTGGTTAATCCCTGAGGTTCTCTCCCACACACTTTTTGCCATTCCCACCCAGATAACCAGTGTCATACATAAATAAAACTTCCAACTTGGAAGCCTGGATTCAGTTCCCACACCCTACATGGTGGCTTATATATACTATCTGTAACTACAGTTCTGATAACATCTTCGGAAATTCTAAGGAACCAAGTATACCTATGGTTTACATTATATACATTCAAGTAAAGCATGCATACACATGAAATAAAAATATAATACCCAATACAAAGCTTGAAAGATAAGAACAATAGAAGTACAGATAAGCATGTTAGAACTTGCATACACTTTCTGCACCCCAGAAGCAAGAGGTTGGGAGTTTAATATCATCCTGAACTACATATGAACTTTGTTGCCGGCTTAGGCTAAGTTTTATCATGTTGTACAAAAAGAAAATAAGCAGTACAAAGTGTGAAATTATAAATATGGAAAAATAAGAGAGAAAATATTACAAATTAGAATGCCCTAAGAGAGAATAAAAACAGTAAGTGAGATGGTGGTGCTTATGCACACCTCTGACCATGCTTGGAATCCCAGGACTTGGAAGGCAAGGCAGGGTTATGAGTTCAAGAACATCCATGGGTGATCAAGGAAATACTTGAACAGAAAGTCTCCCCAAGCAAACATATGTGCACTTCTTACATTTAAAGGGTCTATTGAGTGTTGGAATGTGACTCAGTGACAGAGCTGTGAAAAGTGTGGGCATGGCCTGGGCCCTGTGTACAGTGAATGAAAATAGGCTCCTTAGATTTTAGGTTACTGAGTACAAAGAGAATATCCCACAAATCTGCAAAAGGAAGAAGGGATATGCCAGGAATTAGACTAGCCCAGAGCTCTCCATAGACACAATAGAACAAATAAGACTAATAGCATTTTAAAAATTCCGAACATGATGATATGATTGTTGTTGTTGTTGTTATATAAGGGGGCATAGACTGACACATTCCAAACTAAGAAAAACAATAACTGCCAACCCAGATTACTAGACCTAGCAACTCCAACAGTCATAACTGAAGAGGAAAGAAAATATGTTCACTATTAAATAACCGAATGGAATTCAAGACCACTCAGCCAGAAGCTGTTACAAGTATAAAGAGAATAAATATTAAACATCTCAAATTATTTTAGATCACATAAGCACTTATGATATATGGCATTCTTTTTCAGGAAAATAAAATATTAAATGTATTGAAAAACTATTTGAGTCAGTCTAGAAAAGTTCTGAAACCTTGAACAAAGCCTTGTGGTTGTAAAACAACTTGTGAATTAGCCTAGCTTAAAGGTTTGAAAGCCCTCCCAGGTTGCAGGATGACCTGTTCTATTTGCTTATAGGATATTAAATAAAATTTCCCAGTGCCTGATGTGGGATAATTACTTAAGAGTTGTTGGCTAGGGAAAACCTGGAGTCTACCTCCCCCCCAAACATCACATACAATTACTATTTCTTTTGGTTGCTTATCAGAACTAGATAAATGAAGACACCACACAAATTGTTTGCATGATACCAAGCAAGATGGAACTGGGCTGTGATCTACCCAGTTACTGGCTAGCATTCATAGAACTGGAAGTGGCTATGCCTGACAGGAGAGGAGAAAATGGATCAGTCGTATATTTTCACTATGAACTTAATAAACTGCAATTCCACCTTTCCAGGCAAAATGTGTCCATTTGTGCAGTAGTGGCACTGCATTTATGGAGGCAACCAACCACCCTACCGGATAATTGAATTTGAGGCATGATACACACAAATAAATCTCTACCTGGTACAGTAAATCCACTTAAGAAGCCCCTGGGTGGGAGGGACACAAGCTGGGGGAGCGAACTTACTTTTTTTTTTTTTTTTTTTTAGCTACGGTGAAATAATGTCAAATCACCTTCTAAACACGTGTTCATACCAATAAACAACTAGTACTCTTAGCCTTAATCATAGAACTGTTTCTTTTCAATGAGTTACAATGAATACAGAGACTTAACAGCTGAACAAGGTAATAGTCAACTGATCATGTCTAATGAAAACATTTATGATATCTGCTTTGAGGGTCCGTAAGCATTGTAGTGGAGGTGTGTAAAGAATGTAAGATCTAGAGGATAGGGAAAATAACTTGAGAATACCATCTTCTGGGCAATACATAGCCACTATAATAATGCACACTCAATAGCTATAGATGAGTGCAATTAATCAGCACAGGAAGGGACCCATGAACAGCTAACCAAAAATGGAGGGTGGACTGAAGTGGCCCTAGCTCTCCCATCTGAAATATTTCCTATGGAAAGGTTCAGAGAAAGAGGGAGTTATTGCCTTTAGTTGTGTGTCCACTGGTGACTCCACCAAGGTGAATTGACTAGTTCCAACCCAGTCACTACACAGATAGCCCTGGATATGCTTCATGGGTCACATTACAAAACAAGCGATCATGAAAATGGAAAAAGGAATGCAGAAAGTAGAGATTCATAGTTATGGAAAGAAGACAAGAGAGCACGAGGAGACAATAACCAGAATACACATTTTATATAAAATGTGAGGAATCTAGGAGTAAAAATAGGGTGAAAATGATTGGGGGAGGGCATTCAGAGGCTCCACTCTTCACAATGGAACTATTGGTAGTTAATTTTTGCTGAAGGAGTGGGGATTATTTCCTTCAGCCAGGCAGTCATTGTCCATGCTCCCAGTAAGTATCATCTTAGCTGTGCTCATGTGAGCAACTGTAATGAACTTCAGCGGGTCATAAAAAAAAATAATAGACATAAAATTATGAAGGGAACTTTTGGGAAGAAGGAGTTCAGGTGTGGGGAGTAGAGGGTAGCCGTGGGCAATGACCAGGAACTACAGAGTTCCTAAGGAGTCTGTGACAGAGGAGTGTGTCAGGCATGTGGTTAGGGGAATTCTTTATTAGTACAGAGCTCAGCAGTTAGGGATAAATTCATGTTGTCCCCAAACAGAGATCATATCATTTTTGTCCCCAGATATATATTTTTAACTTTGCCTCAATTATTAGTTTAGTTATCATTGATAATTTATGACAGAACAGATTTATCTTTTTTTTTTCCTCATCAACACCACAACCCGACTTTTGACAGTGTAGAGGCATATTTTGCCAAAGCATGACAGCCCATTCTCAGGCTGGTAGCTTTTGCAATTTCAAGGGCACTAGACAGAAAGGAAATTCCCAAGACTGCCTGGGCAGATTGTTATGTCCTGAGCAGTGTATTATCAACTTTTAATGGTCAACATGCTAATTGTCATTAGGTCCAGCAAAAGTCTTCAGGATAAACCTTCTGTAGTTATTATTCAGCTTCTGCTCCAATATATTTTATATATTTTTAGAATTTACTTATATGTCTAATCTTGTTTTTTTTTTTTTTGTTCCTTGGTCATACAACACTACAGTTGTCCTGTATGAGCTAAATTTTTCTAGGAAAGAGGATTCTTAATATTTCATTGTTTTATTATTTATTCACACCATTCTGCCTTATACTGTCTATCAGTGTAAGCCCCAGTGTAGCGCAGAGGCAACTCCAACCATTTTAATTGTGTTGCTGTACCTTTTCCTCAATGGGCATACCTTATGCAACCCCCAATCTTATATGCCACCTATTTGCCTGAGCATATAGTAGGAAGAGGCTTTTTCAATTTTTTTTTTTTTTTTTTTTTTTTTATCATCCCAATTGTAACCCCCTTTATCCTCTTCTCTTGGTCCTACTCTCCCTCTCTGTTCTCCCATTCTTCCTCCCCCCCATGCCTCAGAAAAGGGGATCCTCCCCATCTGCCCATCCCAGCACATCAAGTCTCATCAGGACAGAGAACATCCTAGGAAGAGATTTTTTTAATCAATTTTTTCTTTATTAATTACACTTTATTTACTTTGTATCCCCCCTGTGGTTCTCTTCCTCCTCCGGTCCCAATTCCTCCCTTCCTCCACCCTCTGCATGCATGGCCCTCCCAAAGTCCACTGATAGGGGAGAACTTCTTTTCCTTCCTTCTGATACTAGTCAATTAGGTCTCATCAGGAGTGGCTGCATTGTCTTCTTCTGCTGCTTCCCCCTCAGGGGGAGGTGATCAAAGAGCAGGACAATCAGTTCATGTCAGGGACAGTC
Source organism: Meriones psammophilus (assembly GCA_036365155.1). Classification (NCBI taxonomy): domain Eukaryota; kingdom Metazoa; phylum Chordata; class Mammalia; order Rodentia; family Muridae; genus Meriones; species Meriones psammophilus. Next base: position 42,033 of record JAEOAE010003929.1, on the reverse strand, counting down.
CCTGTTCCTATTACAATAGAACCCACTTGGATACTGAGCTGCCATGGGCTACATCTGTGCAGGGGTCTTAGGTTATCTCCATGCATAGTCCTTGGTTGGAATATCAGTCTCAGGAAAGACCCCTGTGCACAGCTTAAGAAGAGATTTTTAACCCAATCTACTTCCAACTCCTCCAGCCCACCAACTCTTGCTTACATTTTTAAGTTTACTTTGTTCTGATTATCTTGTTCCTAAGTAAAGGAGCAGATGTTTCAAGAGTATCTTGGAGTCAGAGCCTCAAAAGGAGATCTTTGGCATCTTTATTTGAGTTAACCATCTCCAGGGTGTTAAGAAGACCTTCAAGTAAACCAGATAAAGATATCTTCCTAAAAGTGGAAGGGGTGAATAATTTTATAGGACTTTCTTGGGGAAGATTAGATGTGGTGCTCCTGGAAAAAAGCATGGATGATTCATGAGTAATTTTCCATCAATCCAACATCCTCAAGTTGTACAAATGTTAAAAGCTCCCCAAGTATGTAATATGTGGAGATCAAGGCCAAAGTGAAGGATGTACAACAGTGGTTGTATCATTCTGCTCAGCTTTGCTGGATCTCTGTGCTGTGCTTTTATGACTTTTGCTGTTCCCACTAGATATGGCTGTGCCACTGAGGAAACAATTCAATGTGCAAGATATACATTTATAATTTCAGTTCCAACACTATTATGAAGAGAATGCAGAAGGGGATAAAAAAGATTATTAAATCTATTGATTTGAAAATTCTAGTAGATCAACCATAAGAGTTAACCAAATGTGATGCACAAGATACAGTGTTCTGTTCTTTGGGGAAACAAACAAATAAAACAATAAACTAACATCAAGACAATGGATGATGAGAAAGCCAGGAGAGGAAGGGTTTTAGAGGCACAAGAAGAGGAGAAGTGTGTTTAATATGCAAGAAGAGTCCTTTTCTATGGATTTGGTATAGCAGAGTCTAGTATAGACAGTATTGATGTGTTTCAACAGAACCATGACAGCTCATTGTTTGTGTAGGGAACTGGAGCACTTCTGGAGGAAACACATATAATGGAAAATTCCTTAAAATACCTACATGACTGGTCTGTGAGATAGTCTCTTCACATTTAGCAAATACATATAATGTATCAGTAATATTATAAAATAATTTCTGTTTCTATACATTTATCACTCTGAACTTGTATGTCTTTGGGGGCTGTTTAATTTCGGAATAGAAATCAGCAGGTGTTTGTTGTCTTCAAATTACACAAATCCTTCTGGAGAAGACACTGGAATGGGTTTGTCATTGGGCATTTCCTTCTTTTGGAGCTGTTGGGAGTTTTACTATGTGATATCCCTTAAATTCAGGCTACTTAAAATTCTTTCCCCTTTTTATTGACAAATAGAAAATTGCATAGAACCATGTAAACCTGGAGACAGTGACTGGAAAATGGAACAATTAAACCAGGACAGTAATTTTATATACTTATTTAACAACTATCAAAAGTAAAGCAAAGTTGTATGCATTCATATAGTTACTAAATTTATTTTTGTATAGTAGTATTGTTGTCTTTCTTTCTTTCTTTGTTTATATAAGTTTTAATATCATTATGGGACCATTGAAAGAAAACTAAAGAAGTGTGATAAGCCCCAATGTGAAGATTGTCAAAATAAATACAACAGAAGAAACTGGAGCATCATATGTTTAGATTTTTGGATAAAATCTAATGTCTAGGAGTTTGTTATAAAATGTTATGTTTGCAGCATTAATTTTATGAGGGTGGTAACGTATAATAAATGAGATATCACTCAATAACAGAATCAAAAAGGAACACACAAAGCAAACATACATGCATGAAATCTACACAAAATTCCAGCATGCAGAGGGCAGGTGGGCATAGAATCCTATCTGTAGCTAAGGATTATTGGCAATTTATACCTGCTTGAAGAAAGATCATCAGTTTTAAATGTTTGGTCCCTGGCAAGTTGCCCTCCCTCCACACATGCAAGAACATCTGGGGAAACAATGACTGAACTTGATTTAAAACAATAAATAAAAGGACCAAAAATTGGGTGAGTGCAGAGGAAGGACGAATCCTGGAGGAGTCAGGGAAGTGTGAATATAATAAAAGTACAGTGAGTGAAATTCTTAAAGAACTAATAATGAGAGAAGCTGCTTTTAAAAATTCCAGTATTTGAAGGCCGGAGAGATGGGGGTTTCTCAATAGTTATAAAACACTTAAGGATTTCCCAGATGGCCCAGCTTTGTTTGTTGCACTGAAGGGGCAAAGGGTGAGAGATATGGGGGCACAGAAATGCATGTAACTCCAATTTCTGGTTAATTCTTCTCACCCATTTCTGGCCATTTTGGGGTATATACATATTGCTGGAGCCAGCCGGGCAGAGTCGAACGTTTTTGAGTTGGGTGTGAGGATTAAAATTAATAAAATAAACACACAGCACACAGGAAACTTTTTAAAGGTCCAGACTCGACAGCCACAGCAAAAGGCAGACTGCTGCAGCAAGCAGTGCCAGCAGCAAGTCTCAAGTTTCTGCCTGCCTCCTCTGCCTCCAGCCTTCTGACCACTTTATTTTTTGAGTAGTTACTTTTTGTCAGTAAAACATCTCAGAATAATAGGTTAATTTGTACAAGGAGCCTGAGGAAGAGGTGTAACCCTCACAAGCTATCCCACCTGTTGTCACAAACAAAAGGAGATGGACTTGCAAGTTCTACTCTGCCATTAGTAAAGGCCTCCTAAAAGCCATCTCTCTGCCGAGATTTAAATATCAAAGCAGGCTGCTGAGTCAGGGCTCCTGACATGTCCCCCTTTTTATATTTTTAAAATTGGCCATAACTTAATAGTTATGGAGCAGAAGATTGTGCCTGTCTTAGGTTGTTTCTCTCGAAAGGTATATATTTTTATTTATGTTTTTATTTTTGGGTCAATATTTGTATATGAATTTTTATACACTCCATAGAAAACTTACCTGTCTTTGACTACCAACCTCTGCTAGGGTGGACACTGTGATATGATTTTGTGCAGATCAGCTCAGCTTTGACACACCAAAAAGCCTTTAGGCAGATTTTAGTTGTCACTGATAGGAGCATGTCTCCTATCACAAGCCAAGTCCAAAGTAACACTCCAAAAGTGACTAGCAGGTGACTCCCTGTGTAAATTACCAAGTCTGAGAAACATTTAGAGGAACCATAGTAAAAGGCTGTCAAGCAAACAGAACCATTTGAAAGCTTAACATCTCTAAACAGCAAAACAAAAGGAGAATTTACATAGGCAGTTACAGGGCCTCCCAATAGTTTTTGAAGCAAGTCTGTTTTGTTTTGCTCTGTTGAAAACCAGAGCCAGATTAAAGTTTTACAGTTAGTTCTCTTGATTTTGTTGAAGTTTGTAGCAAAACAGTCAAGTCCAGTTTATTATATAAGAGGTTTTTTTTTTTGTTTGTTTTTTTTTTTTTTTTTTTTTTTTTTTTTTTTTTTTTTTTTTTTTTTTATGTCTTTTCCCAGGAGCAGAGTGAAACAAAGGCGGGGTCAGGAGCTCAGGTCTAATGCAGCTTTTTAGTCTAGGTCAGGGCAGAGTTTAAGGTTGTCTGCAGTGGGAACATCTTTTTTTGGGGGAACAACTGCAAACTGTACCAGCCTCTCTGGGATCCACCTGGCTCCCTCTGCATCCTGTGGAAAAACACAAACATGCCCTCTTTCCCATATTAATACAGGGTCGGGGCCCTGCCATATTCTAGTAATTGGATCTTTCCATTTTACTTGGGCAAAATTATCTTTGGTATTGGGATGCCACAATCGATCTGCTGCAGAAAGGCCTTGTGTATCCACATTTAAAAAGACTATACCTAGCAGTGCTCCAAAATAGGTACTAAGACTCACAACCAAAACCTTCGGCAGAGTGCAGGGAATCATATGAAAGAAGGGGAGTTTGATGTGGAAAGGATAGGAGCTCCACAAGGACCAAACGTATCTGGGCACAGGGTCTTTTCTGAGATGGACTCTCAACCAAAGTCCATGAGAGGATAAAACCTAGAACCTCTGCTCGGATGTGACCCGTGATAGCTCAGTAATCAATTGGTTTCCCATAGTAAGGAGAACAAGGACTATTACTAACAGGAACTCAATGACTGGCTCTTTGACCTCCCCACCTCCCAAGGGAGGAGCAGTACTGTTAGGCCACAGAGGAGGACTCTGCAGCCAGTCTTGAAAATACCTGACAAAAGGGAGTCATATGAAAGGGGAGGAGGTCCTCCCCTACTAGTGGACTTGGAAAGGGGCAGGGAGGAGATGAGGGAGGGAGGGTGGGATTGGGGAGGGAATGAGGGATACAGCTGGGATACAGAATTAACAAAATGTAACTAATGAGAAAAACAAAATTTAAAAAAAAAAAAGTTTAAAATAAAGAGAGCATGATTAATATTTGGGGATATGACTCCCCCTTTTTATTTTTTTGTAATTGTTTTTTAAGAGATCCATGGGCTTGTTTTATAATATTTTGGCCCTGGAGATTATATAGAATCTTCATTTTATGATTTATATTAATGGAAGGTATACCAATTGCAGCAAGACACTTTAAGCAATGACTTATAGCATGTTTGGTGGCTTTTTCTGTTAAGGGAGTTGTCATGATAAATCCTGAAAAAGTGTCAATTGTTATATGAACATATTTTAGTTTTTTAAATTTTGGGACATGAGTTACATTTATTTGTTACAAATGATTGGGAGTCAAACCTCTAGGGTTGACACGATAATGAGGTACATTAAAATGTTTAGGGCAAGAGGAACATGATCTTACAATTTGTCTAGCGGCTTTTTTGGTAATATTAAATTGTTTTTTTAAGCTCTTGTTATTTTGATGATGTAATGTATGAGAATTTTGAGCCAATTTTGTTGAGTTAATCCAACCAAACGTGTGGCTAGATTTGTTAAATCATTTTTTTAAAGTTAAAGGTCCAGGAAGCCCTGAATGAGCTCTAATATGTCCTATGTAACAAGGCTGCACACGGCTCCAAATACTTTGTTGAATCTCTCTAAATAGATCTTGTATTTGTTTATTAGTTGTATTAACATATGTTACAGTCTTTAGGACTTGTAAAGCTTTAGCTATATAATGGCTATCAGTATACAAGTTGAAAGAGGTAGAAGCCAAATTTTTAAAGACTGCAGCAACAGCTCATAATTTTACAACTTGAGCTGAGGCTGGCAATGTTTGTAAAACAAAAGTTTGTTTCTCTAGTACATAAAAAGCTTTTTTATTTGAAGATTTATTAGTGAATATTGTTGGAACTTGAGGTAATGGCTTTTGTTTAATTATTTTAGGAAATATAAAAGCATGCTCATTGGCAAATTGAAGTAATTTATCTTTTGGATAATGATTATTAATACGTCCCAAATAATGAGCAAAAGCTATCACCCAACAATCTACATTTTGAAATACCCAATCTATTTGTTGTTTGGTAAAAGGGACTCCAATTAAGGAGGGCTCTTTACCAAAATATTTATGAGATTTTTTGAGAGCCATTTGAACTAAACTAGCCACTGTTTTATAATATGGTGTCAGAACTCGAACAGGAGACACAGGCAGGTGTAACCATAATAATGGTCCTTTTTGTCATAATATAGCAGTTAGAGTATGAACAGTAGCCAAAATATATGCACCCCATTTTTTGAATAATTAATATATTGAACATGTTTTTTAATAGCTAATTTTATTTTTTGTAAAGCATCACGAGCTTTTTTTTTTTTTTTTTTTTTTTTTTTGACAAAGGGTTAGCCTCTCCTTTTAAAATGCCAAAAAGTGGTTTTAGTTTTTTTTTTGTTAATTTTAAATGGGGTCTTAGCCAATTTATATTACCTAACAACTTTTGAAAATCATTTAAAATTTTTAGGTTGTCTTTTTTTAATTGAATTGAATTTTTTGAGACATAATAGTCTGAGGATATAATTTATGTCCCAAATACAAATAGGGTGGCTCTGTTTGCACTTTTTCTGGTGCAATTACTAAACCTAGATTTTTTTAAGGCTTGTTGTAAGTGTGTGAAGGCACTTAATAAAATCCTTTATTTTTATGAGCCAGTAAAATGTCATCCATATAATGAATAATATACACAGAAGAATATGCCTCTTTAGTTTTAAAAACAGCTTGAGCCACAAATTTTTGACATAAAGTCAGACTGTTTGCCATACCTTGAGGTAATATAAGCCAATATAGATTTTTTAAAATTTACTGATGGCACACTAAAAGCAAATCTTTTATAATCTTGAGGAGCAAGAGGAATAGTATAAAAACAATATTTTAAATCTAGTATGATTTTAAAAGTATCTTTAGATATGGCAGTAGGGGTAGGCAATCCAGGTTGTAAGGCTCCCATTAATTTTATGGTTTTATTTACTTTTTTGAGATCTTGTAAAAGCCTCCATTTTTTTAACTTTTTTTTATAACAAAAATAGGGGAGTTTTAAGGTGAGTTTGATGGAGCAATATTGTCATTATTAAGCTGTTTTTGTACTAACTGTTTAGCGGCTTTAATTTTTTTAAGAGAAAGAGGCCACTGATTTACCCACACAGGATCATCTACTTTTTATGTTATTGGATCTGTATGGGGTACAGGTTGTTTAGTGACCTCCCCTAAAAATGACCCAACCCCTTTTTAAAATTTTTTTGGGCAGGTATTGATTGTTGAGCTATACCTTGTCCAGATATTTTTAATCCTGAATTAAGCATCTGATTGGAAACTGCATTGTTAGGACTATAAAGATACACTCCCATATTACTTATCACATCTCTACCCCACAGATTAACAGGAAGGCCAGGGATAATGTATGGTTTAAAAGTTTTCTCATGTCCTTTTTTTTAATCCTTTTAAGCTAACTCATTATTACTTTGTTTAGGACATCGGCTTTGTCCTATTTTTTGTAACTGTGTAATAGAGGATTATTTGGGCCAATGCATAGGCCACTGATCAGCAGTTAAGACAGAGACATCAGCTCCTGTATCCAATAATCTTGTAAATTTTTTTTTTAATTAATTTGTAACACTAGCTCAGGTCGATTGGGACCAATAGCATGTACCCAATAAGCATCAGAGGATCCAAAACCTGTATCTCCTCTTTTATTTTTTTTATTTGTATTTTTTGTCTGAACTTGGGGGAGCAATATTAATTGAGCTAGTCCTTGACCTTGATTTATTACAGAAATTTTATTTGGAGAGTGTGTCATAATTTTTATCTCCCCTTTAAAATTAGCATCAATTACTCCAGGAGCTATTAAAACTTTTTGTATAGTAGTACTACTTTTTTTTAATAATAGTCCCATAGTCCCTCTAGGTAATGGACCATAAACTCCTGTAGGTAGGGCCTGCATCCCCATTTTAGGAATTAATACTGTGTAGGCTGAGGAACTGAGGTCCAGTCCTGAGCTACCTGCAGTTGCTCTACAGAGATCCTGAATGGATTTCCTTGCTGAGGGACCATGTTTTGTAGTGTCCCATAATACTGTTGTGGGGCCTGGGGCTGGCCCCCTTTTTTTTTTTTTTGTATTAAGGGTTTTTTTTCAGCATCTCTTTTATACTTATACTCATTAACCCAATGCTTTTTTTTTTTTTTTACATCTTGGGCATAGACCAGGTTTTTTTTTTTTTTTTTTTTTTTTTTTTTTTTTTTTTTTTTTTTTTTTTTACTAGCACCAGGACAGTTTTTTCTTTGATGTCCCATTTGTCCTCAACCATAACAATTTTTAGACACTTTATTTTTGGGCCTTTTTTTGTTGAAATAATGTTTTTTTAATAGACTTTCCCTGTAGGGCTGCAGCCATTGCTATTTCTTGAGTATAAGAAGGCCCAATGTCTGAACATAACCTAATATATTTAGAAATATCTCCTTTCTTTTTAACAGGTCTCAAGGCTGCTTGGCAAGCACTGTTAGCATTCTCATAAGCCAATTGTTTTACTAATAACAATCGAGACTTTTTATCACTTATAAGTCTGTTTGCTGCTTGCATTAATCTTGCCACAAAATCTTGAAATAACTCATCAGGTCCCTGACAGATTTTAGACAAATCCTCCACCTGTGTACCTTCTTGTGGAAGCTTATTCTAGGCCCTCCGGGCAGCAGTATTGACCTGAGCATAAACACAAAATCAAATCCACATCAAATCCACATCAAAATCCAATTGCTGTCATTTTTTTTTTTTTGTAGATTTTTTCTCCAGCAAGCATGTCATAAGTTATAGGAATTTGCTGAGCTCGATTAAGTTTAGCTGTAGCTTGACAATGCTCTGCAAAATCTGACTTCCATAATAAATTATCTCCTCCTGATAAGCATGCTCTTGCTAACTGTTTCCAGTCCCCTGGGCTGAGAGCCTCAGTAGACATGGATTCCAGCAGAGCCAGGGTGAAAGGCGCTGTAGGACCATATTGGGAGCATGCAGATTTTAATTCTCTTATCTGTTTAAAAGGTATAGGAGCATGGACTCTCACCATATTACCGAGTCCATCAGGTTGCTCCAAAACTGGAAAACTATTGTTATACCCAGTTCACCAGCCCCCAAAAGGTCTCCAGGAATCGACTCCGTTGCAAAACACATGAGGGTCTTTTTATTGTAAATTACAAGCTGCAGCTTGGGCCTACACAGCCCCACTGCCAAAGTGGTGGGAGCTGAGTGCGCCGCCCCAGGTTAGTTGGGTGATATATAGATTCTGGTCTCTCCCAGCATGCCCAAGGCAGGGGCGATTCCTGCCTGGCAAGCATCTATTGGTCAAGATGCTACATTTTGAATCGATTGGCTATAGGAAGGTTCCCAGACCATTAATGACCAGGTGTCCATCCCTAGGGGGAGGGTCCAGTTTCCTAGCAACTGTATCTCTAGTGGGTGGGGAAAGAATGCAGTGAGGTAGCTCTCCCCTCAGGGAAATTACTAACTGCTATACCATGCCTACTCTACATAGTCTTAATGATCGCTGCTTATCTTTTGGTCTCTCACTATAAAACTCAGATACGTCTTTTCCATTTTGCCTGGCTTCTTGTAAAGAAGCTTGTAAAGCAGATAAAGATGTTCGTACAGTGGACAAAGGAAAGGTCCCCTTGCCTTCTGGGCCATTGAAACTGTAGTATTCCCAGGAGGAGGGCCTAAGCCTTCCACCAATGATGGAGTTGGAGTGGGAGATTGGGCTTTATTTTTTCTAGTAGTTAATGCTCCAATTTTTTTGTTTATTTTCTCCAAGCCCCACTCCAGTCTGTTAATTTCTTTTTGCCAAGGCTTATGCTTTTTAACATGCATAGCCTGAATTGGAGGGTATCTCTCAGAATAGTGCTGATCTGTTTTTTGTTTGTTTGTTTGTTTTTTTTTGTTTTGTTTTTTGTTTTTTTTTTTTTAACTCTGCAACCTCATTAGGTTGCAAGTCTTTCTCAAAGTCTCCTTCTGACAAGAAATTATTGACATCAGAAGGGCAATACAACTCCTCTGGAGGAGCTGATGGTATAATAACATTTTCTCTTGAAGCCTGCCATCTTTCTAACCTCCTTCTCTCTGAGCCTGAAAGTTTAGCTTTCTCAGTTTCCTGCTGCTTGTACAGACTACCTTTAATTAAGTTCCATAAAGAAAACACTAGGCTAATGCATTGTCCCATTTTTATTTTGGGATTTACTCACCACACCCCTTCTATTTAATGTGAGCTCGTGAACTAAACACAGCAGTGTCCTTCACTGAATCCCTGTATCTCAAGCCCCACGTTGGGCGCCAATCTGCCAGAGCCAGCCAGGCAGAGTCGAACGGTTCTTGAGTTGGGAGTGAGGATTAAAATTAATAAAATAAACACACAGCACACAGGAAACTTTTTAAAGGTCCAGACTCGACAGCCACAGCAAAAAGCAGACTGCTGCAGCAAGAAATGCCAGCAGCAAGTCTCAAGTCTCTGCCTGCCTCCTCTACCTCCAGCCTTCTGACCACTTTATTTTTTGAGTAGTTACTTTTTGTCAGTAAAACATCTCAGAACAATAGGTTAATTTGTACAAGGAGCCTGAGGAAGAGGTGTAACCCTCACAAGCTATCCCACCTGTTGTCACAAACAAAAGGAGATGGACTTGCAAGTTCTACTCTGCCATTAGTGAAGGCCTCCTAAAAGCCATCTCTCTGCCGAGATTTAAATATCAAAGCAGGCCACTGAGCCACGGCTCCCAAATACATATATACACATATACACAAGCAAAATATTCTCACACACACCTTAACAAAAATAAAGCCTCAAATTTCTGTATAGGTAAGTGTGTGTGTTATGATTCTTTTGGACATTTGGGCATTATAACACCTTGGAACAGAGTCTGGGGAAATTATGGTATAAATCACATTTCTTTATCAGTTTATAATTTAGATTGGTAGAGTCTGAGGAATAAAATCTTTAGTAGTAAATTATTTGCTGACTGGTCAATATCTTGAACTTTTGATGGTGTACAGTTACAAGTTAGAGAAAAATCACTTTTAAAGTGAGTGTGCTCTTTTGAAGATAAGGTTCATGAATACCACCAATTTATACAGTCTGTTCTTGTACCTGGTACAGAAGCAGTGCTGTGTGATCAGTTCTTTTAAAGGGAAAAAGATAGATAGAAATAAATATAATATCAATAATTCTGACTTTTTAAAGAGTAGGAAAACCCCATTGGCGATATAGAGTGCACAGAGGTTTATGCCAGCTGAGGAATCCCTCATAATTTGTAAGATTGAAACTGGATTTGAAGTGGCTCGGCTGTCTGCCCCAGGAGGAAATCCTCATTTCTCCATCAACCTATATGATAAACAAATATGCTTTATGTGCTTTTTTAGTTTGTATAATATCTGTATGGAACACAGCCTTGGGCAACTTGAAAATGCAACTATAAAACATGATTGTGGATAATGGTTCCCTGGACTCTTCTTCACCCATAGACAATGCTCACAGTGAATTTTGTGTCAGCAATATTTGACATGTCTTTGCAGAAATTGATTTAACCCCTGGCTATAATTATTTTTAAATACTGGAATGAACTATCTACAAAAAATACTTCCATGCTTCTGAGACCTTTATGATGAGAGCCAAAGTGAAGTTGAGGTAGAATTACTGCCCAGGGATGGTTGGCCACTCCTCCAGCCAAGTTTCCTATCAGACCCTTTCTTGTAAATAGCATCACAGTTTCCATCTAAACTTATTGGCTTATTAAAGCATTAATTTTTGTCTTCTTGTAAAGTTTAATGCTTTCCTTCCAAGAAGTTTTAAAAAAATCTTTACAAAATGATTTTAAATCCCTTATGATTTCTAGTACTATTGGAAACTATTTTATTTTAATATTCAGTTGATTACTGCTGCAGAATGAATAATTACTACAGTAAATGTATGTTTCTAAGAAACTGTAGCAAAATAAATCTAACATGAACTGCATCCCTTTATCATATTTTACTTGGTCCTGTTCAGTGGGATTCAGTATTTGAATATTGTTGTGTAACTCTCATTACAGACGTCTTTAGAACTCCCATCAACTTGGAAACTTGTAATTAAGTACCCAAGAAGTAGTCCTTCCCACCCACTCTGGTCTGCCTCTGGCAACCCACCCCACTTTTTATTTCCATCAGTTTGATATCGCTAAATGTTCCCTATGAAGAGAACCATTCATGTATTTGTGTTAGGACAGCGGGCTTATTTCACTTGGCATAAAGTGTTCATGTTTCTTAACTGTCAGAGTTTCCACTGCTCTGAAAGATGATTAATATTTCACAGTTTTTAATTGCATTTATATATTCATCATTCATAGATATTTTGGCTGCTTCTATTGTTTGATATTTATAATTAGAGCTGATAGTTCCCTAGTCAAACTTAGTTCATGTTCCTGGTTTTGATTTTTTTGGGTGTATACCCACAGAACATACTAAGTTATTTAGTAACTATATTTTAAGATTTCCACAGTGACATTTACTCTTTACATTTGCAATAGCATAAACAATGCTTTATCATTTTCCATTTATTTTGGTCAGCATGTGTTTGGTTTGGTCAGCATGTGTTCGGTTAACTTTTTTTCATTTTCTTCCATCTTTTTCCCATCTCATCCTATTTTTGTTCCTCCTTTTTATGTTTTTGTTGTTGTCGTTGTTGTTAATATTTTACTTTGGTCCCACCAACTTGAGTTGAGGTCCAGGCAGTCTTTGAACTAAAACTCTGACTTACTAGTGCTCACTGATGGTCAAGCAACAGCATAGCTGTCTTTTCTTCTTCCCTCAATATTATTACCTTTTTTCTTTTCATTTAAATATCTTCAAGTTTTTATAGTTAATATCATTATTTAGTTGTCATTATTATAGAAAAATTAGATTTTCAGTTTTTAACATCATTTATATACTCACTTTGTGTGTGTATGAAAGGGTGCACACACACCACAGTATGTGTATGGAGATGGGAGGACAATTGATGGGAGTCAGTTCTCCCATTCTATCCTGTGTGTCTTTGAGCCTGAATTTAGGTTTCCAGGCATGATGGCAAGTGCCATTATCCACTGAAGCATGTAATAGAACAGTAGGTCTTATACATCAAAAGCTACATTCTACTCTTAATAGAATATAGCTGTCTCTGTTCCTTTCCTGTCAAACACTTTTCCCATTTGCTACTAACATGCTTTACCCCCTGATTCATTCTCTTTGAATGTGTGACTATTGGTAGGTTGCCCATACTCTAGTGGATAGGCCAGGCATATATGGCAGAACCAAGTAGCCTTAGTGGGTTATTAAAATAAAAGAAGAGGTCAGGAAATGAGCAAGTGGATTGTGTAGATGGGTACTGAGGTAGTTAGATGTGGGAAATGGGGAGTAGATGGGATTGTTGTGCCCAGATCACAAGATCCCAACAGACCCCCACAAGTCAAGTCCACTGCAAAACACAGGAGGGTATATTTGATACAAGCTAGAGCCAACGTCACATGCTCCCTCTAGAAACAAGAGAGGAATGAGGCCCCAAGGTGTGAAAAACAGTGTTTTTAAAGGGCAAAACCACAAGCAGAGGCTCCAAGCTTTGGGTAGGGAGGGTCTACTTTAGGCACCAAGACCATAAAATGGTTCTGGCCAGCCTTGTGGAGAGTATTTTATCATGAATAATGCCTGGAATGTGCTGATTAGCTGTTGCTATGGAAGAAGTAATTAGCACACTCTCTGGACATAAGCTAGACACTGTCTGGGTGAGATGCCAGGAAACATTATCTCTTAAGTGCAGGAAGGAATGTGGTCAAGCCTGATTACTCCATGCATAGGGCCAGATATATCTTAATTAACCTGGTCTTTCTTCAAAACATTTTAAAAATTTATTTTCCATTAATTACACTTTATTCACTTTCTATCCCAACTATAGCCCCCTTCTTCCTATCCTCCCAATTCTACTTTCCCTCCCTCTTCTTCACCATGTCCCCTCCCAGTCCACTGATAGGTGAGGTCCTCCTCCCCTTCCATCTGATTCTAGTCTATCAGATCTTATCAGGACTGGCTGCATTGTCTTCCTCTGTAGCCTGGTAAGCCTGCACCCCCATCAGGGGCAGGTAATCAAAGAGCAGGCCACTGAGTTCATATCAGAGACAGTCTCTGTTCCCATTTCTATGGAGCTGCCATGGGCTACATCTGTGCAGAGATTCTAGGTTATCTTCATGAATGGTCCTTGGTTGGAGTATCAGTCTCAGAAAAGATACCTGAACCCAGATTTTTTGGTTCTGTTGTCTCCTTGAGGAATTCCTGTCCCCTCCAGGTCTTTCATCTCCCTTTTCTATCATAAGATTCCCTGCACTCTGCCCAAAGTTTGGCTATGAGTCTCAGCCTCTGCTTTGTTACCCTTCAGGGTGGAGCCTTTCAGAGGCCCTCTGTGGTAGGCTCCTGTATTCTTCCCCGAATTCTTCCTTTTCCTATGTCCATCCTGTTTGCCTTTCTGAATGAGGAATGATCATTATACCCAGGGTCATCCTTTTTGCTTAGCTTTGTTAGGTGTACAGATTTTAGTATGTTTATCTTGTATTATATGTTTAATATCCACTTATAAGTGGGTATATACCGGGTGTGCCTTTCTGTTTCTGGGATACCTCACTCAGGATGGTTTTTTATAGATCCCACCATTTGCCTGCAAATTTCATGATTTCCTTGTTTTTAATTGCTGAGTAGTATTCCATTGTATAAATGTACCACAATTTCTGTATACATTACTCAAATGAAGGACATCTGGGTTTTTTTCCAGATTCTAGCTATTACAAATAAAGCTGCTATGAACATGATTGAGCAAATGTGCTTGTTGTATACTTGAGTATCTTTTGGATATATGAGTAGGACTGGTATAGTTGGACCTTGAAGAAGCACTATTCCTAATCATTTGAGAAAGCACCAGATTAATTTCCAAAGTGGTTGTACAAGTTTACATTCCCACCAGCAAATGAGGAGGGTTCCTCTTTCTCCACATCCTCTCCAGCATGTGTTGTCAGTTCAGTTTTTGATCTTAGCCATTCTAATTGGTTTAAGGCAAAATCTCAGGTTTGTTTTGATTTGCCTTTCCCTGATGACTAAGGACATTGAGCATTTTTTAAATTATTTTATTTTTATATTAATTATAGTTTACCCACCCTGTATTCCAGTTGTACCCCCTCCATCATTCCCTTCCAATCTGACCCTCCCTCTTCCATGCCCTCCCTGCCCCTCTCAAAGTTCACTGATGGGGGAGGACCTCCTCCCCTTCCATCCTACCCCAGCCCATCAGGTCTCATCAGGACTGGCTTCAAAGTCCTTTTCTATGGCCTAGCAAGGCTGCTCCTCCCTCAGTGGGGGGAATGAGGTCAGAGAGCCAGCCACTGAGTTCATGCCAGAGACAATCCCTGTTCCCCCTACCAGGTAACCCACCTGGATACTGAGCTGCCATGGGCTATATCTGAACAGGGGCCCTAGTCTATATTCATACATGGCCCTTGGTTGGAGAATCAGTCTCAGAAAAGACTCCTGTGCCCAAATGTATTAGGTCCTTTTGGAGCTCCTGTCCTCTCCAGGTCTCACTAATTCCCCCCTCCCTCATTGATTCCTTGCACTCTGCCCAAGATTTGGGCATGAGTCTCAGCATCTGCTTTGATACACTGCTAGACAGAGTTCTTCAGAGGCCCTCTATGGTAGGCTCCAGTCCTGTTCTCCATTCTATCCTACCTTCAATGTCCATCCCATTTGTCTTTCTAAGTGAGGATTGATTATCTTACCCTGGGTCCTCCTTCTTGTTTAGCTTCTTTAAGTGTACAAATTTTAGTATGTTTATCCACTTTTTGTGAGTATCAACCCTGTGTGTCTTTCTGCTTCTGGGATACCTCATTAAAGATGATCTTTTCTAGGTCCCACCATTTGCCTGCAAATTTCATGATTTCCTTGTTTTTAGTTGCTGAGTAGTAATCCATTGTGCAAATGTACCACAATTTCTTTATCTATTCTTCCATTGAGGGACATCTAGGTTGTTCCCAGGTTCTGGCTATTACCAATAAAGCTGCGATGAACATGGTTGAACAAATGTCCTTTTTGTATATATTTTGGATATATGCCTAGTAGTGGTATAGCTGGATATTGAGGTAGCACTCTTCCTAATTGTATGAGAAAACACCAGATTGATTTCCAAAATGGTTTTACAAGTTTACATTCCTACCAGCAATGGAATAGTGTTCTCTTTCTCCACATCCTCCCCAGCATGTGTTGTCACTTGAGTTTTGATCTGAGCCAATCTGATGGGTATAAGGTGAAATCTCAGGGTAGTTTTGATTTGCATTTCACTGATGGCTAAGGACATTGAACATTTCTTTAAGTGTTTCCCTGCCATTCGATGTTCCTGTTAGAAAACGGGCAGCTGTGAAGGTTAAAGGGCAGGTTCACAAATCACACCACAAGATGGTTCCATGTGGGAAGTTATATTAGAGGAAGGGAAAAGGGGTCGCAGAGAGACTAGGCAAAAGAGAAAGAGAGAGGGGAGGGGCTCTGGGAGTTCTCTTATAAGGTGACCCAGAGCATGTGCATGTGGTTCCAGGTGATCAGCAGGTGGTCTTCTTGGTGGCATCAGGAATGCCTGATGACCAGTTTGTCAGGTCCCTTGGCAGATCCCAACAGTTCCTCTATTGGGAATTCCCTATTTAGTTAGCTCTGTACCCCATTTATTAATTGGGTTTCTTCTTGCTTTGTTTTTTTTTTTTTTTTTGATTCTTGTTTGTTTATTTCATATGCAGACACTTCAAGGTACACTCGGGAGTGCATACGTTATTTTTCTTTTTTTTTTTTTTTTTTTTTTTTTTTTCAGCAGTATCATTAAAAGGTTTTTTTTTTTTTATTTTTATTTTTTCAATGTAGTTTATTCAGGAACCTTGAACAATCATCTGACCCTGGGGAAAGCTAGCCCACAGCTTAAATAGCCTCTGGGTAGGCAACCTCATCATGCCACGTGTGCAATGCAGATAGTTCCACATACATGGAAGCAAGCCAGATCCTCAGCCTTAGCCAAATGTGGAGTTGTTCGTGACAGAGAGCACTCACCATGGGGAAGGTGGAAGGCAGAAACCAGCTCCATCTTTGAGGCACGGCATTACGCAGCTCTCTACAGTTCCTAGCCACAGGATTATCATCATGGATTGCTGCAGCCATGAATCAACTGAAGGAATGGGCGGGCATGGGAGTTTAGCAGGCCTTTCTGGTGTTGGTCACCTTGGTTTGCCTGTGGTTTCTTACAACAGCGTAATGCAGCCATGACCATTCAGGCCTTTACAGCCATTGAAGCAGGACAGTCTCCCCAAGCATGGTTGGCTTGTTATGCTCAGGATGCCTAAGCACTGCACTCAGGGTCAGCGGCTTTGGACACAGAAAAGAGCATGTCTGATTGCATGGGGTTGATGCCCCAGGTCCCACCTCTGAGAAAAAAAGGTATCAGATGGGTCTGATGCTCTTTGGGTGGATGACACCTACATGAACATCAGTACAAAGTCCCAATTTATTTCTAATATCAGAGATCAGACCTCTACTCTTGCCTGATGCGTCTAAAACAAAAAGGGGGAACTGTAGAGAGCTTTGTTGCTTTTTAACTTTTTTAGTTTTTTATATATTATGAATATTAGCCCTCAGTCAGATATGGGGTTGGTGAAGATCCTTTCCTAGTCCATAGGCTGTCATTTTATTCTGATAAAAATTTCCTTTTCTTTACAGTTAGTTTCATTAGGTCCCATTTATTGATTGTTGATCTTAGAACATGTGATGTTGGTCTTCTGTTCAGGAAGTTGTCACCTGTGCCAATGAGTTTTAGGCTCTTCCCCACTTTTTCTTCTAATCGATTTAGTATATCTCATTTTATGTTGAGGTCTTTGATCCACTTGGACTTTAGTTTTGTGCATGGTGATGAATCTGGATTTATTTGTATTTTTCTGCATGTAGAATTCCAGGTAGACCAGCACAATTTGTTGAAGATGCTGTCTTTTTTCCAATGAATGGTTTTGAATTCTTTGTCAAAAATCAAGTATCCATAGGTGTGTGCATTTATTTCTGGGTCTTCAATTTGATCCCATTGATCAACTGTTCTGTTTCTATGGCTGTACCATGCAGTTTTTATTACTATTGCTCTGTAATATAGCTTGAGACAGGGATCGAGATACCTCAAGATGATCTGTTGTAATGATAGTAATACTTAAATCCTACTATTATTACATTCCCTGCTCAGTTCTTTTGCTTCAGTATTCATTGCCATCTGTTTGTCCACATAAATTTCAGAATTAGCTTGTTAACATTTACAGAACATACCCCTGAGATTCTGATTAAAATGTTTTCATAATTTTCTGACAGTGATGGAAAAACAGACATCTTAGTAAATATTACATCTTCACATTTCTAAAGAAAGACTATGTCATGATTTTGTTTTGTTTTGTTTTGTTTTGTTTTCAAGCTGGCCTTTTAGTTTCTCTAGCTTCATGACAACAAAATAAAAAAAATCTCTTAAATGAAATCTCTTTTAGTAATATATTTACATTAGTGCATTAGATGGGCAGATTCTATCATAGGCAAGGAAAGGAAAACAGATGTCTTAGTTTCTATGGGCAAAGACTTGGATCCCCAACTACAAGAAAATCAGAGAACAATTGTGAGAGGTTGTTCTCTCCATCAAACATTTTTGTCCCACAGAAATACCTCAGATATGTGGACATAGCTACAAGTACCTTTATGCACTGAGCCATCTCATCAACTGATTACTTAAGCCATGGAATTGAATAAGCTCTGTATCTGTAAGGATGTTCTGTGTGCATGTCTTCCTTCATTTACAAAGAGTGAATTCTTTTAATCCTTGGTATAATAGCACAAGTTTAAGGATACATAGTATTACATACTCTACACATTAACTCTCTCCCACATGGTCAGTCTCAGAAGTCATATACATTCCAGGGAAGCTTCACCAGATAAAAAATCACTCATCTTGAAAAAAAAAACAAAAAAAACAAGCAAACAAACAAACAAACAAAAAACACTTCCCAGTATACTCTGATATCTGCTGTGGTGAGAGAGCAGCATGAACCATTCCCCTGCCTTCATAGCCTTGCAAAGACATGCTTTCCATCAGACACCTGTGACCTCTGCTGCAGGCTCCATCCATGCTGGCTCATATGATGCTTCTTCCCAAAAACTGTTTAGCTGGAGCCTCAAGAGGGAGTCCTTAACACAATTCAACCCCCAGAGGGTCTTCCCAATTGTGCCTTTGATCAGTTGTTCCTAATCTACCTTGTAATGCAGGATAAAATGTAAGAAATCTGCTCCAACCCTGAAAATAAGAGATGCTGAGACATGATACTGAAACCAAGATTGCCCTGCATGGATGCCTGGCAGCCTAAGACAATCAGCATGCCTACCTCATGTATGTGTCTCTACAGGTCTCCAGAAACTTCTCTCTTTGATTGCGTGTGATCCAGCCAATCTAATTAAGTATGTGAGGTGAAGTAGAAATGTCAAGTGCAGAGGCTGGCGAGATGACTCATAAATTTTGAGCCTTTGTTTCTCAGAGGACCCAAAGTCAGCTAACAATCCTCTGTAACTTTGGTTCCAGTAGAATCCAGTGCCCTCTTATGGCCTCTGGGAGAATTGTATGCATGTGGTGTATAGTCCTTCATCAGGCAAAATACCCATACATACACCATAAATAAATAAATAAATAAATAAATAAATAAATAAATAAAAAAAAAAAAAAAAAAAAAAAAAAGGCAAAGGCAAAAGGAAGTACCTAATCAAGGCCAACAGCACAAAACTTGACCATGGTAACAAAAAAAAAAATAAAAAACAAACAAACCAAACTCATCCCAACAAGTCTTTGAATTCATTGTCAATGCTATGTAGTTCTTACTGATGCTATATTTCAAGGAAAACAGAGGCAGATAGTTCTGGGTTTTCTGATTTCTTTCATAGTCCCTTAGTAAATATTTAAATTTCCTAAAAGGCATTATTGCAAAGCTGTTGTGTTTCTCATTAATTTGGTTCATGTGATCATCCACAGAATACCATATTTTAGGAGTACCTAAATATATGACCACAGGGATAGAGTATGGACACTATTTCCACAATGAAGTTGTTATCCATAGTGTTGGACACACTATCCACTTAGATTGAACATTCTCTCTGTGTAGCCTTGACTGGATGGCAACTTTCTATGTAGCTCAAGGCCCCTGCACCTAGAAGAGATTCATTTCTGCCGATGAGTTCTGGGGTTACATGACTCTGATACCACATCTGATTGAAGAAGAGTCTGAACAATTAACAGTTGAAGATTAATTTTTATTTCTAAAAACACAATCATTTTACACAATAAGGGATTAAGAGGGACAGACATTATATACAGGGTATAACCTTAGCAAACTAGCAAGTCAATAACAACATCAAATGAAATAACAAATAAATAACAAACTTCAAACCAAAGAAAATTAAAAAAAAAAAAAAAAAAATACCAAACAAAATTCAACCCCAAAACCAAACAACAAATTAAGCTAAGCAGCATTCTCTTGCTAGAGATTTAGCAGCACAGACATATAGCCTTTGGCTGGCCTTGGAAACATGGTAGAAAGGTAGTCACTGATTACAATAACCCTTTCAAGATGAGTGTTGCCATACTTCTTTGAGGGGTTTGTAAGTCAAATACTCTCAAGGCAAAGGATGTGACAAGTTACAGGCTTTGGCTCAAAGCCTTTCAAATTCTCCTGCCTGATTTCCATTAAAATATTTAGATCAAGCACTAACTTACATGCTCAGGCTTCTCCTGGATGACCAGCATCACTTAATGTGCCTGAGAACTTCTCTGAAACCCTCCCAGGTTCATATTCCACAAGAGGGGTATCCCAATATCTGTGTGGAAACCCATTTGGGTGTCCTTTATACTCAGCTGTATATGATCAGAATCTATAAGGATGGAAGTCAACATTTTTTGTGCTTGATAAAGGTCACCACACTGCCTCCAGATAATTTTGGAATGGCTTCTTGTTTATGCATGCTTCTTAGCTGATTTCACATTATCCAGCAACAGATGACATAGCTCTTGAATATCACTTTATCTGAAGTTTCCCAGCCAAATGAGGATTAGTCCCTATTGGCCATGGTCTTGCCATTGTGTGCTAGTTTCTAGAGCACCTTTTGTGGTTCTACAGGGTGCTTCTTGATGTATTATCACCCACTCTTGGCATAATATACACAGCCTTTATTCTGTGAGAAAGAATAAAGTCTACAGTGTACTGATCCTGTAATATGACCCTTTCAGCCAACATATGACTGTGAGTGCTAATTTGAGATCCAAAAATTCCAGAAGGAGAATCTGCCTGCCCAGAAGATGTCAAAGATCATTCAGACATCCTCTCTAAATCCATTTTCTGGACTAGTCACTTCAGAGTCCAGGCTGTGGAACTGAAGAATACCCAGTAGTTTTCCTTATTGGAGAACAAATGATTACAACAAGGAGTAAGGGACATGAAGAGTGAGGAACACAAGGAGTGAGGGACACAAGGAGTGAGGGACAAAGGAGTGAGGGACACAAGGAGTGAGGGACAGTTGTTATCTCTGTAGAGCATTGAGTTCAGCATCACATCTGTGTGAGATGGAGTAGCTTCAACACTGTACTGGAGAGAGAATATGATGTTTTTGGTTGGTCTGTCTGGATTTACTACCACATATTGAGAGCTGACAATCTAGTCAACTTGCCAAAGCTCTTGGTGGAGTTACACTTGCTCTGCAACTTATCCTCAGTGTTGCTGTGTCCCTCACTGTAACCATTTGCCAGTTAGTTTCAGGATTCTGTGTAAGCCTTTTCTCAGAGTTTTTCTATCTCAAGCTTATTTTTGATGGTTTCTTTCCTCCTGGAATAAAAGCCAACAGACATGTGGATCAGATTGGGGCTGCATCACCTGGAGGTCAGTTGATATTTGCTTCACAGGTGAGTTCACATTTTAAAAGGGGTGTCATTTTTTGAGGAGGCCCTGATCCTAGAGTTGAAAATGAATGTTGTGTTCAAGTTGTCTGTTTTTTTTTTTTTTTCCTTCTCAATTCTCTCAAGGGAACTGTCAGAAAAAAAGGCAATCAATCAGTCAGACCCAGAAGCACCCTGCTAGGCCTCAGGTAAGACAAAACTGAGACCTATTTATAAATAGGAAACCAAAGTCAAGAAAGAAAAGCCCCACCAAAATTGCCAGGTGTTGAGGATAGGATGGGATGGTCGCTGCCTGGAAAACTCAGTTTTTCTGTTGCAGAAGCTCTGTCTGCAGGGAGCTCTCTTCCTGGGCTGTGGCTCCTTCCAGGTCAGACTGGAGTATTTCAGACCTACAGGAGGAAGGAACAGAGGCCTAGTGAAGGTAAAGACAGCTGTTGACTTTGCACCAGCTCTATTCAGCTGGACAATCCAGCATGGCCTTTCAGCTGAGGTCATTCATCAGAGAGTATGCGGCACTGAATTTTTTTTTTCAGCTTTTAAAAACTGTAGGAAAATGAACTGAAAACTACAAACTATGCTGGAATAGAAAAATAAAAATAAAAAACAGCACATTTATTCCATAGTTCAGATGCAATACTTTGAAAAAATTATTAGTGTAGCAATGTCTGAGTCACAATTCAGAAAAGATGTGAGCAACCTAGTAACCTATGAGGAGGCCCTCTTTAGAGCCTACTCACTGCAATGAAGGCCTTGATTATTCCTACAATGCAGAAACCTCTCTGGGTTCACTGTGTCAACCCCTTACTCTGTTTATAACCAAAGAAATCATCTCACAGGAATGCCCTGACACTGGAGGGAGCCTGAAATCAGCAGGAATGTGCTGCATGCAAATCTGTCCAAGGGTAGGAACTGACCTCTAAAGGTGATGTTCCTGAAGGAAAATAACATGTCAGGGGACACACTGTCTTCCAAAAGTGATGCTCCCCTTGCTAGGTTTGGGACAAGGAAGATTTGTGGGGAGACCAAGGGACAAGGTACTTAGATCAGACTAGAAAAACCAGAAGGGAGGAAGAGGTGCACCATCCCCAGAAACACTAAGGAACACAAGTTGTTTCCTGGACAGAAGTTCTTGGTGAATGGACAAGCAAAATGCTTTGAGGTGTTCTTTCCATGGCTGTGGCTGAGATCCATGCAGATGGCCAGAGACCCAAACAGAAAAGGCAGGCAGCCACAGAGGGTACCCACTTGGCTCCACCCACTTCTCCATGCCTGGGTTCCTACCTCATCTCAATGACATCAGTGCGATGCTGCATCTCTTCTGCCAAGTCTCTTTCCTGGGTTTCCAGGCTTTTCTTCTTCAGTGGGTGCTGAAGTCTTTTCTCCAATATTTCCAGATCCTGTTTTATAGAAGATTGTGTTCAGAGGAGTTGTGGACATGATTGTGCACAAGCACACATGCACACATGCACACATGCACACACACACACACACACACACACACACACACACACACACACACACTGAACACACAGAAGTACATGTGTGCACACATACAACTATACTGCATTGCCATAACATGTTTAGTTTCCCAGTTGAACCTAATTTAAGAGATCTCCCATGATTCTATATAGAACAATGTTACCTTTCTTTATAAGGGATCAGAAAATAGTGGCCTAGTGTATAGACAGTTCAGTGGATGAAGTACTTTTCCTTTAAACCTACTGGGCAGACATCTGGACCCACTGGGGTCTTGACCTCTTAGCTAAGCCTACATAGCAAGTTCCCAGGCTGTGCTATGTTGGCTTGTTCCCCAGCTCAGGACCATTGGATGGTGGTGGAGCAGCTCCTTGTCCTGTCCCACTCTTTCCCAGTTGTTCCAAGGTGAGTGTCTTCCTAAAAATGGAGCTCTCTTATCCACAGACTGCATCATTTCACACCCAAAGCGTGAGCCTGGGGAAAAAAAAAATCTCTACAACTAGGAGGAAAAAAAAAATTGTTCCTCTTTTGAGTGTGATTTGATGAGGGATCTTTGTGAGTAAAAGAAGGCTTACTAACTCAAGGTTAAATGATAGCACGTATTATTTCATGATGAAAAAATTTCCCCTGAAGGGTGGAACACATTGTACTTTTATACTTTCAGCTAATGGACATGTGGATAGTTCCAACCTGTGGCTGCTCTGAAGAAGACTGCTAGAACCCTGATGCCCTCTAGTTTCTCTGTGCACACCTACTTCATGTTCTGGAATTGCTGTGTAGTCCTGTAACTGCAGTTCAGGATGTTATAAAATTATGCATGGCTTCTCACAGGAATACCCCATTTACACCACCAGCAATGTCTGAGGGTCCTCACTTCTCCCAGCCCTCTTAAGGCTCTTTTTCAATTAGATTTGAATGATTTAGAATAAAAGCAGTTACTGAGTGCTATAGACTCATAACAGGTTGAATATTTTAGGCTTTCATGAGGTTAAGGGGGCTGCACTGACAGAGCCCTGTATGCAAACTTCAGCATGGCTATAGGATTTCTGCTGGATGAGATGCAACCACAAGCAACTCAAAATCTCTCAAAGAGTAAAATCTCTTAAATGAAAACTCTTTTAGTGATATATTTACATGAGTGCTTTAGATGGGCAGATTCTATCATAGGCAAGGAAAGGAAAACAGATGTCTTAGTTTCTATGGGCAAAGACTTGCCATCCCCAACTACAAGAAAATCAGCGAACAATTTGTGGGAGGTTGTTCTTTCCATCAAACATGTTTGTCCCACAGAAAGACCTCAGATATGTGGACTTAGCAATAAGTACCTTTATGCGCTGAGCCATCTCATCAACTGATTACTTAAGCCATGGAATTGAATAAGCTCTGTATCTGTATGGATGTTCTGTGTGCATGTCTTCCTTCATTTACAAAGAGTGGATTCTTTTAATCCTTGGTATGATAGCACAAGTTTAAGGATACATGATAGTACATACTCTACACATTAACTCTCTCACACATGGTCAGTCTCAGGAGTCAGATCCATTCCAGGGAAGCTTCACCAGATAAAAATCACTCACTTGGAAAACAAAACAAAACAAAACAAAAACCTCCCCAATATACTTTGATATCTGCTGTGGTGAGAGATCAGCCTGAACCATCCACCCACCTCAACAACCTTGCACAGACCTGCTTTTCACCAGACACATGTGTCCTCTGCTGCAGGATCCATCCATGCTGGCTCATATGTAGCTTCTTCCCCAAAACTGTTTAGCTGGAGCCTCAAGAGGGAGTCCTTAACACACTTCAACCCCCAGAGGGTCCTCCCAATTGTGCCTTTGATCAGTTGAGCCTAATCTACCTTGTAATGCGGGATAAGATGTAAGAAATCTGCTCCAACCCTGAAAATAAGAGATGCCTAGGCATGATACTGAACCCAAGAATGCCCTGCATGGATGCCTGGCAGCCTGAGACAATCAGCATGCCTACCTCATGTATGTGTTTCTACAGGTCTCCAGAAACTTCTCTGAGACAGCACTGTTTTCACTTCAGCATAGCTATAAGACTTCTGTTGGATAGAGTCAGACACAAGCAACTCAAAATCTCTCAAACAGCCAAGCTCCAAGGCCTTAGTTTACTGAGCCAAGGTTAGGCAAAGGAGGAAAGAAAAGGTTGCTGGAAATGACGACAACAAAAAAGGAAGCAAGGAAGACACAGTAAGCTACATGACTGTCCAGTGGACAGCAACTATTAGGGACAAAGACCCTTAGCTACCGTTTCCTGCCTCTCAAGCACCTTCTTTTGCCACAGGAGCATTCTTATCACCTCCATATAGCTCCTTGCTTTGTTTTCCTACAAAGGATTTCTTTGCTGATAATATTCTTGCCTCTACAAACACCTGAAAGTCTATGAGTTATATCAGTTTTTGTGTCCTTTGTTCTAGGGAACTAGGTGGGAATGCAGAATGATAGTCAGCAGCATGTGATTTTTGATGTCTGCAAAGCCAATCAACATGATACTTTATCATTGAAGTTGGTTCTATCATCATTTAAGATGTTCCAACAGTGAATGAACATATATGCAGGAACATAAATACAAATTCACACACACACACACACACACACACACACACACCACACTGCACATACAAGCACCCAACACAAACACTTAAACAATTACTTACACCAACACATACATGCAACATAGCAACAAACAACTGACCCATACCTGGGCACATGTACACACACACAACATGGATAGGGATAGTAATGTGCAAATAATGGTCTGTACACATGCATAAGCACACAACTATTAACACACATCATAAAACCACACATAATCACAAGCACACATATATGCACACTAACAGTCACATGTTCACACAGATGGTCACCAATTCACCACACACAGACACACAGCAAGCAAAACACACACACACACACACACACACACACACACACACACACACACACACAAACCAGGGAGAGAGTGGCTGTTACACCTTTTCTGCTGCATAAGGAGTTACTAGGGCCTACATACTGTACACAAGGCTCTTAGACTCAGCTAGGCTTTGGTGTGTTCACTTGTGCTTACTTCTTCTTCCAGGAACCTTTTCTATCCTAACACACACTGATATCATGGGCAAATTACAAACTCTGCCCTGGTTCAGCTAAGTTGGACCACACAAGACCAAGTCCCCAAGAAGGAGGTCTCCCAGCTAACCTTCCAGCTAGCTCCATGTTGATCCATCATGGTGTCCTCACCTAACCTACCCTGGCTCCTGCAAAGATTTCTTGGTAGTTCTAGAGGAAGTCAGTGACGCATGGTCATTATGCAAAAGCATTTCAAAAGATTACAGTTCATATAATATGAAAACAGCTCTCAGGTCAGGCAGGATGAAGTAAGTGAAGTCACCTGCAGGGCTTTTCTAAAATGCAGCATTCTGTACAACTATGAGGAGGAATCTGTCCTGAGCTACAGGCCCCTGACATCATCACTAAAAGCCCTGTGTAACTACCTAAGTGGGTATCCACATAGTGGATAAACTTGTAAATGATCACAGAAATGAAAAATTGGATGGGATGTACATGAACAGATCGATGGGTGGGTGGATGGGTACATGAGTGTGTCTGTTTATGGTTTTACAGGTGGGCCTCCTGCCCGTGCTGCCTCAACCTACCTGGTGCTTCTTGGCACAGAGGTCACAGATCTTCTCCAGGACCTCGTCACAGAGCCTGTTTTTATCCTGACAGGAATTTCGCAGCACAATATACTCCCTCTGAAGCTCTCTGTTGTTCCTTCTCAAAGTAGTAACTTGAAGCTTCAGCTTAGTCCAGTCAAGCATAAGCTGGCAGAGAAGAAAGCTGAACCAAAGCCAAAATATGGTGAGCCCCAAACAGCCAGTATCTGCCTCTCCAGATACAAGTACCATCATCCCAGCAAGGACTGTGGTCTGCAGAGAGCCCCAGACTGGGGCCTACACTAGCTATTCCAGCATCACCTAGAGGCATGCCAAAAACAAAGAGCCAAATTCCAGAAAGACTCAAAGTTCTTCAGAAAACCCTGACACTAAAGAAATTCATGTACCTCCAAGTGAAGGAAGTGTTCCCCATCTGTGTTTATCAGTCCATGATATTTGGAAGACATCAAAACATAGAGAACAAACCATCTCTAAGTTAGGATTTAGAGATTCAAGAATTCCAAGGTATTTATGGGTCTCATGGATACCAGCTTTTTAAATCCAATGCCAGGGACCAAGAAGACAACTTTTTAAATCAATGCCAGGGACCAAGAAGACAACTCTTGATATGTGTGTGTGTGTGTGTGAACAAAAATGAATGTGTGTGTGTGTAGTCTAGAACCGTTGGATTGATATATATGTAGTGATGGTGTCCCATCAGTATATATATATATATATACATATATATATACTCCTGGATAGATTTCTGAGAGCTGACATCATTTTCAGATGTTCAGACAGAGAGACAGAGAGTTCAGAGAGAGAGAGAGAGAGGTTCTTGAGAATGGTAGGACAGTTAGGACAGTGTTGGGAGGGTCTCATATTCTCTTCCCACTGAACAAAAATGAATCCAAGAGTGTACTGGCTGTTTGCTAAGAGACACACAGGCTAGAACCGGAGGCCTCACTTTGGATTGAAAACAAACAAGGGCAGATGCAGCCCCATCCATGTGCTGGTGTCCCAGTCCCAGCCAAGTCAGTCATAGATCACCTTCAGGATTCAGTCCATCTCCACAGTCAGCACCTTGAACTTGTCCATGGCCTCACTTAACTCCTGGGGCAATTTCTGCACAAATGAATTCATTTTCTGACGTTCCAGATTCAGGACTGCCAGTTCAAAATTGAACCTGTTTTAAGGTATGGGTTCCGGAAGTGAATGATTTCATGAATAAAGGCCTCAAGGATCACATGAATTTAGGCTACATCCATTATTACCCCAGGCCAGGAGATGCTAGATTGTGATTCCTAACTAAGCTAGGACCTTCTGGTGCTTATTAAACTTAAGATTCTGGCCTCAGGCCAGCAGAATAAGGGGTATCAAAAATGTGAATGAGCTGGCTGCATGAACTTCCCGATGTTGGCCCTGTCAAAACAATCAGATTTCTTAGAAAGTTATGTATGTGGACCTATCTGCATTGCCCACGTGGCATACTAAGGTTGGCTGCCCAGAGGCTATTTAAAGTGGGCTGGCTTTCCCCAGGGTCAGATGATTGTTCAAGGTTCCTAAATAAACTGCATTGAAAAAAAAAAAAAATCCCTATCTATAATATGGAGAGTATGTGGTGTGTCACTCCTATGGTTCTGCTCCCAGAGCTACACAAAATCCAAAATCCTTGATCTGGAGCCTGAAGTGACAGTGCACATGTCCTTAGGAAGGGAGACATAGCCAGCTTTTAAAAAGAATATTACTAGAGCATGAGAAGAGCAAGCAAACGGCACAAGAAATCAGATTAATAAGGTGCCTTTGCCTAGACATTTACCAGAGCCCTATTTCACATTTTTTACACTCGCTGACAATCTTGGAAATGAAGAGCTGATACCATGCACAGCCTAGATTGCAAATTCTCTAGAAATCTGGACTGTGGCCTCAGAAGTGTACCGTTAGACCTCAGGACAAGAGGGATGTGTGAAGAACTGTGTCTTTCATATGTTGTATCACACTGGCGGCAAGACATGCTAGATGAGGTTAGCTACCTCAGGAAAACATAATTAAAAAAGTGAAGTGACAGCACATGCCTTAAACACTACTTCATCTCAGCCCAAATCTGGCACATCGAAGGCTGGTCAGCAAGTAAATGGACAGGGGGTACTTTGCCCTAGGTGGTTCTGAGAGACTTGGGTCTCCCCACTGTGGAGGTCAACTCTCCCATCCCTCTATAGGAGGTGGGTGTCTCATAATAAGTTGGGTTCTTCTAACTTTCTGTGCAATCTGACCCAGGGATCAGCCTCCTCGGGCTTATTCACAGCTGCACAGTATGCAACTTGATTTTAGAGCTCTCAGCCATGTGCTTTCTGAAGCCATGAGAAAACTGATACTGTCCACAAGCAGTCAGGTAGTATACGGATGTCCAAGTTACTTGCTGCATGCTTCAGACTTATGTTTCGGGCTGGCACAATGAAGGTCAGTTAGCATATATGACCGTAGACCAGGACTCCAAGGACACAGTCCATGGCCACTAGATTGGTGGGCAGCAGCATCAGGCAGCCAAAAGCAAGGGTTGGAAAACTTGAGTTTTTGCAGAGCCCTCAGCAGATAACAACTCACTCAACTCTATTTCTAATGTCCGTAGAGAACAGCAAGTTGAGGCCACAGTGTGTTCTATGAGAAAAGCATGTGCATAAATTGCTATGAAAAAAATCTGTATGAACATACAGAGTGGGATGGTGGAGAAGAAAGGAGAAGGAAAGAGAGAGACAGAGAGAGAAAGAGACAAAGACAGACAGAGGGAAAAAGAGAATTAGAGAGTATGCCTTGAGCACATGAAGCCAGTGATGAGGCAATGGATGTAGAAGGCAAAGTATGAGAGATTGCCTGCAAATCTCAGCAACTAAGAGACCTGGAGCCAATGTGTTTTTGGGACTTCAGGCAGATTGGCCCTTCTCGCAAATGATGCTGAGACATTACATTTCCCTGAGTAAAGCCACAGCCTAGGAGATACAGTAACTGCACCCCAGGCAAACTGACACTGAACCCCAACAATATCTACCTGTCTCTTATCACACTGATCTCCCATAGCAGAAGCTGCTCAGTGTTCTTCTGTGAAATCCAGCTGACAAGGGACAACACCTGCCTTCTACAGTGCTTCATCTCACCTCACCCTTGGCACATTGAGGGTGTTCAGGAAGAGAAATGGCAGATGAGATGTTGCCTAGCTTGTTCTCAAAGATCATGCTTGAGACTCACCGCTATGAATGTCAAGTCTCCATGTCTCTACAGGAAGGTCATACTCAGTGGTCAGCTGGTGCCTTCTCCTCCATTCCCATGCTTCAGGTGAACCAGGAAACAGCCTCTGCAACCTTATTCACTGATGCACAGAATGCTGCTTGGATTCAGAGTCCTCAAGTCTGGCCTCAGAAGCCAGGAGAAAAACTAAACAGTTCACAGAGATAATGTAGACATGCCAGGTCATTTCCTTCAGGTCCTTGCTGTCAAGTCCTCACATATGTCATAGCTTATGCAATTGTTTCTAGAAAGCCACCTTGTGGAAGAACATTCTGAGTCTGCCCATCCATTTTCCACAGCTTCCTTACATAAGTGCTAACAAGAGTTAAGTAGCAAGATGTACCTAAACTTGTATAAAACTGTCTACATAAGCACACCCTGTACCTCCCACACACTCACAAATTCATTGGGAATGCACATACACATGTGTAAGCACACGTTTAAAAACAGGCAAATACATAGACATGCTCATACACATTCACTCACACACACACACATGAGACATGAGGAGAATGAAGATATACAATATTAAGAAAGGATAGGAAAGTTCTTCTAATAGGTGAGGTATGAAGGATTGCTTCAAATTTCAGAACCCAGGAGGCAGGCTGGGAAACAATTGTTTCCTGGGGCTTTCAGACAGCTTGACCATGTGAACAATGAACAGTGAGACAATACACATTCATGGCCTAAGCTCCAGCCAACAAAAAAGCCCACAGAGAGCTTCTTGTTTGTAATTGCTGTTCTCACACTGAGGTGTCACAAAAAAAAAAAATTATCTCCCACGGACTCTGAGACAGAGCAGCTGAGGGCCAGCACCTTCTATACACACTACATGATCATATTATAACCCCAGATCACTAAAATTTGTTCAGAAAATATGCCAACAGTTGACAATTTTGTCGGGAGCCGTGACTCAGCGGCCTGCTTTGATATTTAAATCTCGGCGGAGAGATGGCTTTTGGAGGCCTTTTACTAATGGCAGAGGAGAACTTGCAAGTCCATCTCCTTTTGTTTGTGACAGCAGGTGGGATAGCTTGTGAGGGTTACACCTCTTCCTCAGGCTCCTTGTGCAAATTAACCTATTGTTCTGAGATGTTTTACTGGCAAAGTAACTCCTCAAAAATAATAAAGTGGTCAGAAGGCTGGAGGCAGAGGATGAGGCAGCACTTGAGACTTGCTGCTTGCTGCAGCAGTCTGCCTTTTGCTATGGCTGTTGAGTCTGGACCTTAAAAAGTTTCCTGTGTGCTGTGTGTTTATTTTATTAATTTTAATCTCACACCTGACTCAAGAACTGTTCGACCCTGCCCGGCTGGCCCGGCAGATTGGCGCCCGAACGTGTGGCTTGAGATACAGGGAACCTGTGAAGGACACCGCTGTTTGGCTGGCGAGCTCGCATTAAATAGAAGGGAAGCGGTGAGTAAATCCCAGAATAAAATGGGACAAGGCATTAGCCTAGTGTTTTCTTTATGGAACTTAATTAAAGGTAGTCTGTATAAGCAACAGGAAACTGAGAAAGCTAAACTTTCAGGCTCAGAGAGAAGGAGGCTAGAAAGATGGCAGGCTTCAAGAGAAAATGTTATTATACCATCAGCTCCTCCAGAGGAGTTGTATTGTCCTTCTGATGACAATAATTCCTTGCCAGAAGGAGACTTTGAGGAAGACTTGCAACCTAATGAGTTTGCAGAGCTGGAGGAAGAACCACATCAGCACTATTCTGAGAGATACCCTCCAATTCAGGCTATGCATGTTAAAAAACGTCAGCCTTGGCAAAAAGAAATTAAAAGACTGGAGTATGGCTTGGAGGAAATAAACAGAAAAATTGGAGCATTAACTACTAGGAAAATGAGGCTCAATCTCACACTCAACTCCATCTTTGGTGGAAGGCTTAGGCCCTCCTCCCGGGAATGCTACAGTTTCAATGGCCCAGAAGGCAAGAGGACCTTTCCCTTTGTCCACTGTACGAACATCTGTATCTGCTTTACAAGCTTCTTTACAAGAAGCCAGGCAGAATGGAGAAGACGTATCTGAGTTTTATAGTTTTCCAGTTCTAGAGCAACCCGATGGACAAGGTAATATGGTGAGAGTCCATGCTCCTATACCTTTTAAACAGATAAGAGAATTAAAATCTGCATGTTCCCAATACGGTCCTACAGCGCCTTTTACCCTGGCTCTGCTGGAATCCATGTCTACTGAGGCTCTCTGCCCAGGGGACTGGAAACAGTTAGCAAGAGCATGCTTATCAGGAGGAGATAATCTATTATGGAAGTCAGATTTTGCAGAGCATTGTCAAGCTACAGCTAAACTTAATAGAGCTCAGCAAATTCCTATAACATATGACATGCTTGCTGGAGAAGGAATCTACAAGGAAATAGGACAACAATTGGATTTGATGTGGCCGTTTATGCTCAGGTCAATACTGCTGCCCGGAGGGCCTGGAATAAGCTTCCACAAGCAGGTAGACAGGTGGAGGATTTGTCTAAAATCTGTCAGGGACCTGATGAATTATTTCAAGATTTTGTGGCAAGATTAATGCAAGCAGCAAACAGACTTATAAGTGATGAAAAGTCTGGATTGTTATTAGTAAAACAATTGGCTTATGAGAATGCTAACAGTGCTTGCCAAGCAGCCTTGAGACCAAAGGCCAAGGATTGGGGTACTACGTTACAGACAATAGTACTCATCCAAATAATTAGGTTAATAACAGGTAAAATTCAAAGCTCTCTGGCTGCAAGGTATTTGTCAGTTCTTTCTGGTAAGGGTCCGCCAATTTATTAAAACTTCAACTAAAATAACCAACTGGGCTTGTTTTTATATGCAAATTGGCTAAGACCCCATTTAAAATTAACAACAAGAGAACTAAAACCACTTTTTGACATTTTAAAAGGAGAGGCTAATCCTTTGTCAAAAAAAAAAACTAACCAAAAAGCTCGTGATGCTTTGCAAAAAAAAAAAAAAAAATTAGCTATTGATAAACAACATGTTCAATATATTGATTATTCAAAAGAATGGGGTGCATATATTTTGGCTACTGTTCATACTCCAACTGCTGTATTGTGGCAAGAAGGACCATTATTATGGTTGCACCTGCCTATGTCTCCTGTTCGGAAGTTCTGACACCATATTATAAAGCAGTGGCTAGTTTAGTTCAAATGGCTCGCATAAAATCTTGTAAATATTTTGGTAGAGAGCCCTCCTAATTGGAGTCCCTTTTACCAAACAGCAAGTAGATTGGTTATATCAAAATGTAGATTGTTGGGCGATAGCTTTTGCTCATTATTTAAGATGTATTAATAATCATTATCCAAAACATAAATTACTTCAATTTGCCAATGAGCATGCTTTTATATTTCCTAAAATAATTAAACAAAAGCCATTACCTCAAGGTCCAACAGTATTCACTGATGGATCTTCAAATGGAAAAAGCTGCTTATGTACTAGAGGGACAAACTTTTGTTTTGCAAACATTGCCAGCCCTCAGCTCAAGCTGTAGAATTACGGGCTATTGCTGCAGTCTTTAAAAAATTGGCTTCTACCTCTTTTAACTTGTATACTGATAGATGTAACTCATGTCCCAAAATTTGAAAAAAAAACTAAAATATGTTCATATAACAATTGACACTTTTTTTCAGGATTTATCATGGCAACTCCTTAACAGAAAAAGCCACCAAACATGTTATAAGTCATTGCTTAAAGTGTTTTGCTGCAATTGGTATACCTTCCATTAATATAAGTCAAAAAACGGGCATTCCATATATTTCAGGGCCAAAATTATAAAGCGAGCCCATGGAGCTCTTAAAAACCAATTACAAAAAGTAAAAAAGGGGGAGTCATATCTCCAAATATTATTCATGCTCTTTTATTTTAAATTTTTTGAATGTGGATACACAAGGCCGTTTCTGCGGCTGATCGATTGTGGCATCCTAAAACCAAAGATAATTTTGCCCAAGTAAAATGGAAAGATCCAATTACTGGATTATGGCAGGGCCCCGACCCTGTATTAATATGGGGAAGAGGGCATGTTTGTGTTTTTCCACAGGACGCAGAGGGGGCCAGGTGGATCCCAGAGAGGCTGGTACGGTTTGCAGTTGTTCCCCAGAAAGAAGATGTTCCCGCTGCAGACAACCATAACTCTGCCCTGACCTAGACTGAAAAGTTATACCTGAGCTCCTGACCCCGCTTTTGTTTCATTCTGCTCCTGGGAGAAGACATCATAAAGAAAAAACCTTTATATAATAAACTGACTTGACTGTTTTGCTACAAACTTCAACAAAATCAAGAGAGAACTAACTGTGAAACTTTAATCTGGCTCTGGTTTTCAGCAGAGCAAAACAGACTTCTTCAGGAACTCTTGGGGGCCTGTAACTGCCTATGTAAATTCTCCTTTGTTTTGCTGCTTTGAGATGTTAAGCTTTCAAATGGTTCTGTTTACTTGACAGCCTTTTACTGTGGTTCCTCTAAATGTTTCTCAGACTTGGTAATTTGCACAGGAGTCACCTGCTAGTCACTTTTGGAGTGTTACTTTGGACTTGGCTTGCGAGAGGAGACGCGCTCCTATCAGTGACAACTGATATCTGCCTGAAGGCCTTTTGGTGTGTCAAAGCTGAGCTGATCTGCACAAGATCATATCACAGTGTCCACCTCGCAGAGGTTGGTAGTCAAAGACGGGTAAGTTTTCTCTGGGGTGTATTAAAATTCATGTACAAATATTGACCCAAAAATGGGGACATGAATAAAAATATATACCTTTCGAGAGAAACAACCTAAGACAGGCACAATCTTCTGCTCCATAACTATTAAGTTATGGCCAATTTTAATAATATAAAAAGGGGACTTGTCGGGAGCCGTGACTCAGCGGCCTGCTTTGATATTTAAATCTCGGCGGAGAGATGGCTTTTGGAGGCCTTTTACTAATGGCAGAGGAGAACTTGCAAGTCCATCTCCTTTGTTTGTGACAGCAGGTGGGATAGCTTGTGAGGGTTACACCTCTTCCTCAGGCTCCTTGTGCAAATTAACCTATTGTTCTGAGATGTTTTACTGGCAAAGTAACTCCTCAAAAATAATAAAGTGGTCAGAAGGCTGGAGGCAGAGGATGAGGCAGCACTTGAGACTTGCTGCTTGCTGCAGCAGTCTGCCTTTGCTATGGCTGTTGAGTCTGACCTTTAAAAGTTTCCTGTGTGCTGTGTGTTTATTTTATTAATTTTAATCCTCACACCCGACTCAAGAACTGTTTGACCCTGCCCGCTGGCCCTGCACAATTTATACTATCTGTTTCTGAAATCATAGCGTGGGGATGTCATATTTCCTGCAGCTTTGTAGAGAAGTGGGTGCTGGTTTTCTGGCTCCCTTACAAATACCTCAGGGGACCACAGTGACAGTCTCCCTGGCATATTCACAGCTGCACAGGCCTCAGCTTGGCTTTAGAACACTGAATCCTGTGGTCCATTAGGTCACTGAGATAGCCTGATGGAGAACTGGAGGGTCTTTATAAGGAGGAAGAAATGGTTAGAGAGTTCTTCCAACTTCTGACCTTTGAGCCTGGGAAGCAATGGTGAAGTCTTCCAAACTTAATATTATAAGGATGAATCCTCCCTATATGGTATACAGCAGCCCTAAAACAAGAAGGGAATCTCTCCACTCTTCACTGGACTCTAATGAGAGTTTTGTTCCTATTTCATTTTTTAAATTAATTTTTATTGTTTTATATTAATTTCAGTTTATTCATTTGTATCTCAGCTGTAGGCCCATCGCTCATTCCTTTCCATCCCCTCCTTATCTCTCTTCCTGTCCCTCTCTAAGTCCACTGATAGGGAGCTCTTCCCCTTCCATCTGGTCTCACTTGAACTGGCAGCAATGACCTCCTCTGTGGCCTAGCCAGGCTGCTCCTCGCACAGGGGTGGGGAGGTCAAAGAGCTAGCCACAGAGTTCATGCCAGAGACAGTCCCTGTTCCCCTTACTAGGAAAACCCACTTGGATATTGATCTGCCATGTGCTGTGTCTGAGCAGGGATCCTAAGTTAAATCCATGCATGGTCCCTGGCTGGAGGATCAGTCTCAGAAAAGATCCTGTGCCTAGATATATTTGGTCCTTATTGAGCACCTGTCCTCTCCAGGTATTACTAACTCTTTTTCATGTGTGATTCCTGCACTCTGACCAAAGTTTGGGCATGAATCTCAGCATCTGCTTTGATACACTGGTAGGTAGAGTCTTTCAGAGGCCCTTTGTGGTAGGCTCCTATTCTGCTTCTCCTTTGCTCCTACTTCCAATGTACATCCCATTTGTCTTTCCAGGTAAGGATTGATCTTCTTACCCGTCCTCCTCTTCTTCTTTGGCTTCTTTAATTGTACAGATTTTAGTATGTTTATCCAATCTTATATGTGAGTATATACCACCTGTGTCTTTCTTTCTGGGATACATAACTCAGGATGATCTTTTCTAGTTACCACCATTTTCCTGCAAAATTCATGATTTCCTTATTTTTAATTGTTGAGAATATTCCTTGTGTAAATGTAATCAAATTTCTGTATCCATTCCTTCACTGAGGGACAACTGGTTTGTTTCCAGATTCTGGCTATTATGAACAAAGCTGCTACAAACATGGTTGACCAAATGTTCTTGTTATGCACTTGAGCATATTTTGGATATATGCCTAGGAGTGTTATAACTGATCTTGAGGAAGCACTATTCCTAATTTTCTAAGAATATGCCAGATTGATTTCAAAGTGAGTGGTTGTACAAGTTTACATTCCCACCAGCAATGGAGGAAGGTTCCCCTTTTCCAAAACCTCTCCAGCATGTATTGTTACTTGAGTTTTTGATCTTAGCCATTCTGATGGGTGTAAGGTGAAATCTCAGGGTTGTTTTGATTTGCATGTCCCTGATGGCTAAGGACATTGAACATTTCTTCAAGTGTTTCTCTGCCACTCTACATACCTCTACAGAGAGTTCTCTGTTTAGCTCTTTTCCCCTTTTTTCATTAAATTATTTGATTTGTTGATTTGTAAATTCTTTATTTCTTTATATATTCTAGATATTAGCCCTCTGTCAAATATAGGGTTGGTGAAGATCCTTTCCCAGTCTGTAGGCTTTCATGTTGTTCTGCCAACAGTATCTTTTGCTTTACAGAAGCATTTCAGTTTCACGAGGTCCCATTTGTTGATTGTTGCTCTTAGAGCCTGTGCTGTTGGTGTTCTGTTCAGAAAGTTGTTTCCCTGCCAATGAGTTCTAAGCTCTTCCTCACTTTTTTCTTCTAACCAATTTAATGTGTCTGATTTTATATTGAGGTGTTTAATCCACTTGGACTTTAGTCTTCTGAGTGATGATAAATATGGATTTGTTTTCATTTTTCTGCATGTAGACATCTAGTTGGACCAGCACCATTGGCTGAAGATGCTCTCTTTTTCTATTGAATGGTTTTGGCTTCTTTGTCAAAAAGCTAGTATTCATAGGTGTGTGGATTTATTTCTGTGTTCTTTATTCATTTCCATTGATCCTCCTTTCTGTTTCCATGGCTGTACCATGCAGTTTTTATTACTTATTGCTCTGTAGTACAGCTTGAGATCAGGGATGGAGATACTTCCAGACAATCTGTTGTAGGAGTATCCTTACCACAAATCTGGGTGTTTTGTTTTTCATATTAAGTTGAGAATTTTTTCTTTCAAGGTCTGTAAAGAATTGTGTTGTTATTTTGATGGGAATTGCATTGAATCTGTAGATTGCTTTTGGCAGAATGGCCATTTTCACTATGTTAATCCTACTGATCCATGAGCATGGGAGATCATTCCATCTTCTGATATCTTCTTCAATTTCTTTCTTCAGAGAATTGAAGTTTTTAATCAAACAGGTCTTTCATTTGCTTAGTTAGAGTAACACCAAGGTACTTTATGTTATTAGTGGCTATTTTGAAGGGTGTTGTTTCCCTAAATTCTTTCTTGGCCCTATTGTCTTTGGTATACAGGAGGTCTTCTAATTTTTTTTGAGTTGATTTTATATACAGTCACATTGCTGAAGGTGTTTATCATCTGAAAGAGTTTTGTGGTTGAATTTTTGGCCTCACTCATGTATACTATAATTAGGCTCATGCTGGGCGCTATTATATCATCTGCTAATAGTGATACTTTGGCTTCTTCCTTTCTGATGTATCCCCTGATCTCCTTTAGTTGTCTTATTGCTTTATGTAGGACTTCAAGTACTATGTTGAAGAGATATGCAGGCAGCCTTGCCTTGTCCCTGATTTCAGTGGGATTGAGTTAAGGTTCTCTCCATTGAATTTGATGTTGTCTATAGGCTTGCTGTATATTGCCTTTACTATGTTTAGGTATGTGCCTTGTATCCCTGATCTCTAAGAATTTAAACATGACTGGGTGTTGGATTTTGTCAAATGCTTTTTGGCATCTAAAGAGATGATCATGTGGTTTTTCCTTCAGTTTGTTTATATGGTGGATTACATTGATGGATTTTCATATATTGAACCACCCTTGCATTCCTGGGATGAAGCCTACTTGGTCATGTTGGCTGGTATCTTTTATGTGTTCTTGGATTCTGTTTGCACGTATTTTATTGAGTAATTTTGCATCAATGTTCATAAGAGAAATAGGTCTGAAGTTCTCTTTTTGTTTGGTCTTTGTTTCGCTTTTAGGTATCAAGGTGACTGTGGCCTCATAAAATGAATTTGATAATGTTCCTTTTGTTTCTTATTTGTGGCATAATTTGAAGAGAATTGAGTTAGCACTTCTCTGAGGGTCTTTGAATTCTGCACTGAAATCATCTTGCCCTGTGCTTATTTTGGAAGGGAAATTTTGATGATTGCTTTACTTTCCTTTGGGGGGATATCAGACTATTCAATCATTGTACCTTATCTTGACTTAATTTTGGTATATGGAATCTATCAAGAAAAGTGTCCATTTCCTTTAGATTTTCAAATTTTGTGGCATATAGGCTTTTGTAGTAAGATGTAATGATTGTTTGGATTTCCTCAGTGTCTATAGTTATGTCCCCTTTTCATTTCTGATTTTGCTGATTTGGATAGTTTCTCTATGCCTTTTAGTTACTTTGCTAACAGCTTGTCTATCTTATCTTGTTGAATTTCTCAAAGAACCAGCTCCTGGTTTCACTGATTCATTGAATTTTTTTATTTATTTCCAATGTATTGAATTCTGCCATGAGCTTGAGTTTTCCAGCTGTCTACTCCTTGGGTGTGTCTGCCTCTTCCCAAATACACCAGGGCTTTCAGGTGAGAGCTATTAAGTTGCTTGAATGAGATGTTTCAAATTTCTTCTTGAAGGCATTTAGTGCTATGGTCTTTCCTGTTAGTATTGTTTTCATTGTGTTCCATAAGTTTAGGTATGTTGTGCCTTCATTTTCATTGAATTCTAGGGTCTTCTTTAATTTCTTTCCTTATTTGTTCCCTAACGTAGCTGTCATTGAGTAGTGAGTTGTTCAGTTTCCATGTTTGTGTAGGCTTTTTTGCTTTTCCTGTTGTTATTGAGGTCCAGCTTTAGTGCATGGTGCTCAGACAGGATACAAGAGGTTATTTCAATCTTCTTGTATCTGTTGAGGTTTGATTTCTGACCAACCATATGGTCTATTTTGGAGAAGGTTTGCATGAGGTACTGAGACAAAGGTAAATTTTTGTGTTAGGGTGAATGGTTTTGTAGAGGTCTGTTAGGTCCATTTGATTCATGACCTCGGGTAGAGTCATTGTTTTATGTTTAATTTCTGTTTTATTGACTTGTCCTTTTTGAAAGTGGGTATTAATGTCTCCCACTACTTAATGTATGGGGATCTATGTGTGGGGTAAGTTTTATCAAAGTTTATTTTATAAATGTGGGGCCCTTGCATTTGGGATGTAGATGTTCAGGATTGTAACATCTTCTTGGTGGAATTTTCCTTTGATGAATGTGAAGTTCCTTTCCCC
The DNA here is from genome assembly GCA_036365155.1 of Meriones psammophilus. Classification (NCBI taxonomy): domain Eukaryota; kingdom Metazoa; phylum Chordata; class Mammalia; order Rodentia; family Muridae; genus Meriones; species Meriones psammophilus. The sequence goes on along the minus strand of JAEOAE010003929.1, from coordinate 2,249 downwards.
ATCTCTTTGATTAATTTTGGTTGAAATTCTATTTTATTCTATATTTGAATGGCTATTCCTTCTGCTTCTTTTTGTTCATTTGCTTGGAAAACCATCTTCCAGCCTTTATTCTCAAGTAATGTCTATCTTTGTTAGTAGATGTTTTTCTCTCATGCAACAGATTGTTTGGTCTTGTTTAAGCATCTATTATTCATTCTGAAATAAGACTCTAATTTTAAACTTTTGGACCTCTCAGGCTCACATTTCATTTTATAGAAGTGTACAAAGAATATTTTAATTAAAATGGACTTTTTTTAGGACCTATATGTGTTTTATTCTATGCTTTTTCATGTTCAATGTTAATATTATGAATGTTAAAAACAAAACAGAAAATATTTTTTTAGGGTATCTGACTTTTTTAGTTTGATCACAGTGTACTGTTTTATTTCTTAACTTTGAAATGCTTCTATTTTTACACATTGAATGTTTTTCTTAATTACTTAAAGGAAAAGTATACATAATCTTACATCTTATAAAACTTGATGTTTACGGTAGCAAAAATTATTAAATGGAGAGAAATAAAGTGTTTGAAAACACATAGACATTAGTTATTAGTCCCATCCAAAGTGATATATTTGATGTTCAACTGTATTCACCATTGTACAATCAAATGAAAATAATCAATAAAATCAATTAAAAATGTATAGTTCAAGTCTTCAAGTGCCTTTTGACTTCTGTACAGTATCAGTTACTGTGCAATTGTCATGTAAAGTATAGAGACAATTTAATGATCCACACCCCTCTATCTTCCTGGTGTTTGCACCTTACTATTTTTCTGAATTATCGCGGTGGCTTGAAAACTTGCTACTCAATTTCTTACTGTAAAAAGTTTTGCTTTGATTAGGTTGACTAAGAAATGTTCAAATCTCCTTCTTTCTACAAAAATGAGACTTTACAGCATTTCACCCAATATTTTTACTTCGTTTATGACCACTTCAACTATTATGTTGGCTCTGGGACTTCTAGGTTTATTTCCCACATTTTCAATGTTCTTGCCTTGTTCCTAGACTATAAGAACTTTTATTCAAAGTGTCTGAGCAGTCTGCCCAGTATGACTCATGGTTCAGCAGGAGCAAATTGATACCCTTGGCAAAACACTCAACTTATTATCAATGAAAATATGCTAGACTTGAGTCACTAGCATATAACATGAGAATTTTCTGTGCTACAAATCTGTCTAAACAATTGTTTGTGCCATATTTTGTGTAATTGACTGAGAATTCGATACTATGATGGGGCAGCTGGAGAGTGGCCATTGTCACATAAATTCTACCAGAGTGGGACAGGACTAGCCACAGGATTATCATTATGGATTGCTGCAGCCATCAAACATCTGAAAGAATGGGCAGGCATGGGATGGATTATCAGGCCTTCTGGTGTTGGTCTCCTTGGTTTGCCTGTAGTATATGCGGAAGATTAGAGTCTCCACAACAGTGTGATGCAGCCATGATCATTCAGGCCTTTACAGCCATTGAAGCAGGACATTTCTCCTAAGCATGGTTGGATACCATAAAAAGCTAAAATGTTACGCTCAGGATGCAGGCTAAGCACTGCACCCAGGGTCAACCGCTTTGGACCCAGAGAAGAGCATGTCTGATTGCATGCGGGTTGATGCCCCAGGTCCCGCCTCTGAAAAAGGGTATCAGACGGGTCTGATGCTCTTTGGGTGGATGACACCCTAAATGAACATCGTACAAAGTCCCAATTTATATTTCTAACATCAGAGATCAGACCTCTACTGCCTGATGCGTCTAAAACAAAAGGGGGAACTGTAGAGAGCTGCGGAATGCTATGCCTTAAAGATGGAGCTGGTTTCTGCCTTACCTTCCGATGGTGAGTGCTCTGTCACGAACAATTCCACATTTTGGCTAAGGCTGAGGATCTGGCTTCCTTCCATGTATGTGGACCTATCTGCATTGCCCACGTGGCATGCCTGGGCTGGCTACCCAGAGGCTATTTAAGCTGTGGGCTGGCTTTCCCCAGGGTCAGATGATTGTTCAAGGTTCCTGAATAAACTGCATTGAAAAAAAAAGAAATTTTATAAATTTTCTGTAATAGGTGTATTGTTATTTCAAGATAATGCTTGACTGATTTCATTTTTAATCCATTGATTTCTCATTTTAACTAATTTTGTTGGGTCAGTTTTTATGAGCAATAAAAGTAGAAGTTAAGTCTCTATGTGGTCCAGACAGTTATTGTGAATTGATATT